>CAAHFI010698186.1:0-14799 GCA_900893395.1 Euglena gracilis
TAAAATTAGAGGGTAGGACGACGTCACACAAGTCACACAATGACCTGCCGCGAAACCCATTTCCCCCGCGACCCCCCCGCCCCCCCCCCGCGACCCCAACCCTGAGATCCATTTTCAATTTTAGTTGCTCCGAAAGTTGACAACACGCGGCAACAGAGCTTAAAGCAACAGAGCTTAAAAAAGTGTAACGACTCAAGGTTGGGCGATTAATCTTAATCGACGGCACTGAACGATTAATGCCGATTAATCGGGGGTGGCGAACGATTACCGAACAATAATGCCCCTTTGGGTTCCTAGCATTATGATGACCAACAAACACTTCATTTCCCTTGAAAAATAATGTTTTTCCTTAAAATATTTTTTTTCCGTGATCCCCTTTCTTATTGGCACGTGTATTCTCACCAACATCTGACCTTTCTTCCTGGACATCAGCCGACAGGGCTAAGCTGAACACCGCTTGACCTCACACTGCCTTCCCTGACTGAAAAAAATGGGTCATGAGGATGATATTTTGCCACAGCTGAAACGGGAGGTGGGGCAATGGGTGACCCGAAATGGCCCTCTGGCCATCACTGCCTCTGAAGCACCAAGGTTGAAAATTTCAATTGCAACTTTTGGCCAAAACCGGCACATGCAAAGCAACCCCTCCCAAAATTGCACAGGCTGAGGAAGTGGCCGTGTTGAGCGCAGTTTTCTCACCAGAGTCTCCTGCATAGCGACTTGCGCGCTAAGCTGAATGACTCTTCCATCTGTGCTCTGATGTCTGTGCGTATGAGTATATCCCGTTTGTTTCTTAACGGGTCTCCCCAAAAGAAAGCAAAGCGCAGTGCCATTTCTGTGAGACAGAGCATCCAAAATTATCACTCCCAAGTGTTTTCCTGCACTGCTTTTTCAATGGTTTCTTTGGGAAGACCGATTATTTCGATTAATCACCCCCTAGCCGAATGAACGATTAATCAAGGGGTGGTGAACAATTAAATCAAAAAAATCGATTAATCGAAACAACCTTAACGACTCGAGACCCCTCCCCAAACAGACGGACAGAGCTCAACGAACCCCCCAGAGGGACGGCAGATGGACGGACCCCCCCCAGATATTTTTTAAAGTTTTGTGGCCCAAGGGGAGTTCCGTCTGACCCCCCCCCCAGGGGGGTCAGGATGAGTGGGACCCGGCCCAAAGGCGGGGGCGGGAAATACGCAAGTTGCATTATTCTTGGAAATTTGCACTTTTTGCATAATCAAAATTTGTGAAAAGTCGCATTTTTTTTGCATTTTTTTTGCACATTTTGCCTTTCCGATTTTGTTCGGGCATTGCACATGCAAATTCACTACTTTACTATACAAAAACGTGGGCATAAACCCGATTACAGGCCGTAAGACGGGTCAATGGCGCCATAGGCGCCCTTGACCCGTCTTACGCCCTGGAATCGGTTATAACCCACGTTTTTTCTATAACCGTGTTCAAAGAGGCCCGGCGCCTGCCCTGTAATTCGGGGATGTGCTTCACGCCATGGTTTTGGGCACTTCGGGGCGTTTTTTTTTTTGCCAAATTTTAAAAACCGTGTTCAGCCCACCAAATGCCTGCCCTGAAATTCATGGTCATGAACACGTTTTCCATGAGGGCATTTGTGGCAATGACACGTTTTCCATTAAGGCATCTGTGGAAATGACACGTTTTCCATTAAGGCATCTGTGGCAATGACACGTTTTCCATTAGGGCATCTGTGGCAACCAGCAAAAACCGCTAGCATGAAAATTCGGCGAGAGGGGCACTCTACAACACGGGAGACGGCCAGAGGTTGCCTTGGAGCACTACGACAAGGAGAGGCAGAGGTCAACGGAACACGACACGCTTCACACAAAAAAGTGCCATACTTTGGTGGCCGCCGCAAATCTTGGCAATGAAAATGGTATGCCAAACCGCAGGCGTCACACACAACTTTGTTCAGCTCGACACAGTTTTGGATTTTTTGGGAATGGCAAGACCACAAAAAACCACATTTGTCCTGTTTTATAGGCAGTCGGGACACAGCACGAGGCACAGGGGTTGGTCATGGAGGAGGCGCTACGGAGCTACTGGCCGCCGGAGCGGAACGTTTCTCGGCAGGGAACGCGGAAACAGCTCGTTGAAGTGGGGGAATTGGCGCTCTGAAGAAGGCAACAAAACTTCCTCGGTCGTGGTTTTGCGGAATGCCCGAGCGATGGCATTCATGTATGTCTGAAAAGAGGTTGCCGAACAATTCCCTGAAATGAACGCACTTCCCGACTGCTGCGCACGTTGAGCCACACATTGTTCAATGACGCTCGCCTCATCGAACAACAGGCTGGGTTCCAGCTCCCATCCCGTCCAGGCAACAAAGAAATCATCCAGCTCAGGATAAGATGCTTGCCGATGTTGACACAGTTTGGTGAACTCCAAACAGTGGGCAACAGCAGCAAGCTCTGCACCTACGGTGCCAGACTTTTTCTTCGTGTTGCCCTGTGCCAGCAAGGTGCCATGAAGGGGGTCAACCTTCGGCTTCTTGGCATCTTGCTGGTATACCGCGAGAGCAGCCAGGAACAGTTCCGTCCTAGGGGAAGGTGGCAAAAGACCATTCACGAAGTTTACCGTGCGTTTAGCCATAGCGGGAGGGCTGCAAAAAAAAGGGGGAGTAACACGTTTTCAAGAACGGCATCTGTGGCGATGACACGTTTTCCATTACGGCATCTGTGACAATGACACGTTTTCCATTAGGGCATCTGTGGCAATGACACGTTTTCCATTAAGGCATCTGTGGTAAGGCACGTTTTTCCATTAGGGCATCTTTTATTCGGTCCGAATTTCACATTTTCGCGTTTTTGACCCCTTGCGTGAATCATGACCACAAATTTCAGGGCAGGCATTTGACGGGCTCTGAACACGTTTTTAAACAAATTGTGGCGAGGTTCAGGCCCCCCCTGCTGAACACGTTTTCAGGCTGAAATCTGGGCTCAGCCACAATTTGTATTTATAAAAAAATGCTGAACCCGATTTCATGCCCTGAACCATGCCCCCCCCTTACTGTTCCCGTCCTGTGCGGGCCATCGACTCCCAGCTGAATTTGTTGTTGCGGGCTTACTTGTTTCGCTCTGTGCGAAACACATCGACCTCCATACCCCCGCTGCCAGTCTCAGACGAATTTTCAGAGGCGTGGCGGTGTGGGGTATCGAAGATCATCAGCCGGAAGGTAACTTTCAAAGACCTCGCACGCTGCGCTGGGATGTCCAGACTGCTAAATTCCGGTGAATTATCTGTGCCCGAGTGAGTGCGCACGGATATTTCACGTTGCCCCTCGGACATTGGCAGTCTACCACCGTCCTCTCGTGATCTGGAAAACAACCTTAAAACTGATTTGGCGCCTCCAAATGTCTCGGGACAATGCCTTTCTGGTGTGATGCTTCCTCTCCTTGTCTGTTTGGCACCAATAGCATCTCTCATCATTAGCATCTCTTGCCAAAAGAAACATTTGTTAAACACGGTTTTTCGTGCAAAAAAAAAACGTGTTCAGTTCACGTGTACATTGTCAAGAACCGTGTTCTGAACATGGGTTGACTGCAAAAAAACCGTGTTCAGAACACGGGTTGACTGCGAAAAACCGTGTTCAGAACACGGGTTGACGGTCCAAAAACCGTGTTCAGTCCACGTTTTTCGTCGGTGTACACGTGAACAGAACACGGTTTTCCACGACGCTGTACATTGTGGACTGAACACGGTTTCAAGTCACGTACCTGGTGCAAACAGGTACGCGACAGGTCCTGGTGGGGGGGTACGTACCAGGTACGCCCCGCCCCACACCGGCGCCGACAAGGCCTATGTCTAAACAGATACGTACCCCCAGGACTTGCGTAAACCTGTACAGGTACAAGCAGGTACACGATAGGTATTGGGGGGTACGTACCTGGTACATACCCCCAGGACCTGCGTGCACCTGTGCAGGTACAAGCAGGTACACAACAGGTCCTGGGGGTATGTACCATGCCCCCCCATATAAGACCCCCCCCTGGCCGGCCAAAGGCCGGCCCTTTGGCCGGGACCGACCCTCCCCCCCATATAAGACCCCCATATAAGCCCCCCCTGGGATTTTGGCTCCCGAGGGAGGGTCTTTTATGGGGCATGGATGTGGTGCAACCCCCCCACATGCTTGCATTATCTATCTAAAAATGGACTTATTTTTGGCTCCTGTTGACACAATTTTTTTGGTATGCACCAGGTGCGTACTCCCCACATTTGAAACCGTGTTTGGGCGAAGATTTAAGACTTTTAAAGTCTCGAAAATCGTCCCAAACACGGTTTTCAAAACCAAGAACAGTGTTTTGGGCCAAGGTTTTAGGGGTCTGGGGGCGACCACGACGCCTTCGAGCCGCGGTCCCGCCCCCAGGCACCCCCTAACACTTGGCCCAAACACAGTTCTTGTCACAGTTTGTTCTGCTGCTCACTGATGGGATGAACCCTTTCACGTGCTAAGGCAATGGTGAACAGCGGCATCATTTGTGTTTTCTCAGGCTGCATTGAAGTTTTCAAGAGAAAGGAGGATTGAGGTTGAGGTTGAAGTGAGGTTGAACTTTCAAAACTTCTGGCCGGGAGGTCCAAAAACATCGTTTTGGGCAAAAAAAATTTTTCGATTTTTTTCGACCTTTTCTACCCGAAAATGACCCAAAATCCATTGGTTTCGGGCCAAAAACGGGGTCCGGGATCAAAAAACACTCATTTTCGGCCGAAATAATACATTTTTAGGGTCCGGGAAGTCAAAAAAACATGGTTTTGGTCAAAAAAAATTGAATTTTTTTGACTTTCTGACCCAAAAATGCTAAGTCCACCGGCCAGGTGGGCGGGCCACAACCACGGGGGCAATGGGGGGGGTCCGGTTCGGAAAATTTTTTTTCACTCAAAAACACTTTTTTTGAATGTTCTGAAGTGAAAAAAAGTGTTTTGAGCGAAAATTTTTTTTCAAAAATTTTGGGTCCGACCTGCCACCCGACCCCCCCTCGCCCAGCCGCCCTCACGGCGCCCGCTGGGGTCCCGAATACCCAAAACTGGCCCAAAATTGCACAACCAGGCCCCGGGAGCCCCCAAAAAACGGTCAACCCCCCCCACCCCTAACCTCATGATTGACCCCCTGGTTTGGGTCCCAACTCCTCGTCTAGCCCGAGATACGGTCAATTTACGGTTTCGGGCCCCGAAATGGCCAGAACTGGCAAAACTGGCCCAAAAACCCCAAAATGGCCATATCTCGGGCTAGGCGAGGAGTTGCCCAAACCGCGCATACCGATGGATAGGGCATTCCAAAGACGTGAAATGAGGTCGCCATCACCTTTCCTCACCTCCTCGAGATATTTTGAAATTTTGATTTTTTGACCCCAGCCCAGCCGCCCTCGAACCCCCACAGGGGTCCCCGAATACCCAAAGCTGGCCCAAAATCGCACAAACCAGACCCGGAACCCCAAAAAAGGTCAAACCCCCCCTAAAACTGATTAATGATTGACCCCCTGGTTTGGGTCCCAACTCCCAGCCCGAGATACAGGCAAATTACGGTTTCGGGCCCCGAATGGGCCCGAAATGGCCAAAACTGGCCAAACTGCCCAAAACCCCAAAACGGCTGTATCTCGGGCTAGGCGAGGAGTTGGCCCAAACCGCGCATACCGATCGATAGGGCGTTCCAAGGTCGTGAAATAAGGTTCGCCATCACTTTTCCTCAACTCCGCAGCGTTTTCGAGATATTTTGAAAATTTCGATTTTTTGACCCCCAAAAACCCTGCAATTTCCCCGAAAAAAAAAACGGTACACAACTTTTTTGTTCGAGCCCGATCTCCGGACTGGCGGGGCGAACTTCAACCCGGGAAACACTTGCATGTTCATGACCTAAACTACTTTTCCTTCCTTAAGACATGGCTGATGGCATAGCTGGCGTTTTTTTTGTTTTTTTAAAAAAAACGTTTTTTGTTTTTTATTAAAAAAACGGGCAAAAAAAACGGCAAAAAAAAACAAAGGGGAAAATGATGGTCCAAATTTTGCCTTTGATCGCAAGGGTGAACCAATCTTAGCTCAAATGACTTGAAAACCAATAATTTTGGTTGTCTTCAACAAGAATGGTCAAAATAGGGCATTTTTCTGCCATTTTGGGATGTTTCAACTTGAAACGTCCCAAATTTGGTGTCTTTCTCTGACCGAGGATGGGCAAAAAAAAGCTAAAATTAAAGGCAAAAAATTTTTTTTGCCCTGGACCCTCAATGGCGTTTTTTTTGTTTTTTTAAAAAAAAACATGTTTTTTTTTAAAAAAAAACGTGTTTTTTTTGACTTCGTTTTAAACGAAGTGCCAGCTATGGCTGATGGCACTGGCAATCCACCGAAACGGATTTGTTTTGCCAAAGGCCACCAAGGAAAGAGGAATATGGATCTAGCACGTTATTTTGAGGCATATGGTGCTCCGTTGCGGGTGAGGTGCAAATTGTGTTATCAAGCATGGTTTGATGAAGGGCTAAAGGTCTTGGAGGAAGGTGGGATGACTCCTGATGAAGCATTTATCAAAATGAAGCAAACCACCCCAAAAGACTCGGATGTACCCAACTATGCCAAAAGTGGGTCAGAGAGCAGGGTCAGGATTCTTGATTTGTTTTCCTTTTTGTCAAATGTTCTTCCAAACCCTGTTTTTGACTCTCAACGCCATTTAGTCATGAAGCGTGATGCTTTGGAAACCAACCCTCCAACCAATGGGCGGCGTTGACATTATTTTCCCCAAAGCAGCAACACTTGAGGATAAGGTTACCTTGGCATACTGCATGAATCCGCAATTGCCATTGTCCCTGGCCAATGGTACAAGTTAAAGCTGAGCCCTTAGTTGCAAATCCAAGTAAGCTACTGCATCCTTGGCCTTCTCCTTGTCCCACATTGAAGTGTCCCCAAAACGGCGAAACATTAAATATGGATGGCATCAAAGCTGGCAGTCAGGTAGGGGTTATGTGTGGGTTTTGGGAGCAGGGCATACCGATCAGTTGCAGCACACAGCGGCTGCAAAAATGGCAGTGCCATACCCATAGAACAGACTTCCTCCTCATTCAAATGGTAGGCATTTGGGCCTGGTCGCGTGCAGGACGTCACTCACGCTGCCAAGGTACAAAAAAAAACTTCGGCGCGGAAAAGGCGGCCATTTGGGGTGGGTATGCCAAACTTCCCAAAAATTTGGCCACTTTGGAGGGGGGACACTTCAATATGCTTTTGGTTTTCCTTTTTTTCCGATTATTTGATTAATCGACCCCCACCCGATTGAACGATTAATCAACCCCCCATGAACGATTGATCGATTAATCGATTAATCGAAAGCAACCCTCTCTTGCAATCGTTGGGACATGCAGCAATTGAAGTTGGAAGTGCATTCCTTGAGGACAAGGAAAATCGTGAGAAAAACACTTGCCCCTTTTGCAAACCTGTTCATTGGGTGACCATATGCTTGGGAGGGATCACTCTTTCGATGAACCCATTTTGTGATGACATTGTAAACACTGGCCGACCCCATCACTTACTGGCAAAGCAAGTTTGCTGTACCTCATCATTCCGCTCCCAGAGGGGGGTCTTGGCGCCAAAGGCGCCAAAATTTTTTCAATTTTTGCCCTTTTTTTTGTCCTTTTTCTGGAACTCATCATAGGGGGGGGGGTCAAAATGACCAAAGTCGACTGCCTGATCTCCATGGTAGGTGCGGGGTGAGGGCAGGTTCAGGAGTGTTCAGAATTTTGAGGATGTGGAACGGTACGGCAAAGCACCAAGCTGTCATGTGCCCAAGAATTGGCTGAGTTCGCATTGTTTCTATATTCAATCCCAGTCACAGAAGCTTCTGTTGAAAGAAGCTTTAGCCGCCAAAAATTCATTGACACACCTCTGAGGAATGCTTTGCATACAGGGCCCTATTTTGATGGATCGAGCCAGTTCAGGGGGGGGGTCGGAGGACGAACTGGATTACCTAGTCTCCAAAGGGCTCTGAATCAAGATCGTGTGGTCCAGGCTGCTTTGTTTGTTAAGTTCAATCTTTGGAGTTTGGGGATCCACTCCTCATCCCTCTAGCATTGAGGGAAAAGCCAACTTATCATTATGCCCAAGACCTTGGCGAGGCCTCTTTTCACAATGTGTTCATGCGGAAATGGTCTTTTTTTTGGACGTGGTCATCCAAACAATTAGAAATTGTTTTAAAATTCATTATTTATGAGTAGCCATGGTCATCGAAACTTTAATGGTTGTTTGAGGTTGTGGTTGTAAGTGCCATGCGGGTCAAAAGTTTGATGATGAAGGGTGATTTGTGCAATTGTATCTCTTCCGCAATGGGCCAAGTTCTTTCATGCTGGAGGATGTCGAAGCAGGCCTACATTTGTGGACCTTAGCATGCCAACGTCCTCGGAGGCAGAATGCTCCGAGGCTCGTTCCCTTTGGAACCTGAATTGACCATTTGGTTACCCACTGAGTGATGTATATGTGATAACAAGGAACCCTTTGCAACGTGTACACTGCTCTCCATGCTCCCTTGCATGTTACAATGGGTTGTATTTTCGGTGCTTCCATTTAGGTTTGCCAGGGTTGTCATTTGGCGCACTCAAAGGGTTCATTCAAGCGCAACACACATGGAGAACACATCAAATACTCACCTTCCGGTGGGGGGATTTGGATTGAAGTTGGAAGAAGTTAGATTCAGGTTGAAGTGAGGTTGAAGTTCGAAAACTTCTCTCCACTTCAATGCAGCCCTGGTTTTCTCTTTGAAGAACTGGGAGCCGTTCTGATGCTCTGTTATGGACATGGGTTGGTGTTGACACAGGAGGAACAGGCTATTTCGGCACACAAAGGGTGCTGTGGAGGTTAGGGTGTGCCAGACACATTTACAGCTAACACGTGAAAACGATGGCCACATAGCCCAGAATGATGGCCACCTTACCAAAAAATGTTTGGCACATTCCCCAGAATGATTGCCACCAAGCCCACCACTCTGGCCAACGTGCCTCCCTTAGCCACTAAAACCTGTAAACGTTGGCGTGGCCGTTTTTTGTTGTGTCGTATGTTGAATGATCGTGTGCTGCCCGGCTTCTTTTCTTCACTCTTTCCTCGGTTTTTTTTTCTCAATGCCTGTTCGAAGGCTATTTGGTTGGCGTCGTGGGCGCCGTCAGGCCCATCAAATTCTGTCCGAGAGAAGTTGGATGACATTTTTTGCTGCATTGAGCGCTGACCCCGAGCTCAGTACTGCGCGATTGGCACGCCAGTTCAACATTCCCTGTCGAAGTGCCCGGCGATTGTACGAGGAATGGCAGGACCATAGCTCTGCTCAGGCTCATTTTCCGTGTCTCCTCACGTGAAAGGATGAGCGGTTTTATTTCAGTAAACACATCCCCCACGTTCACATAAAAATATTTGTCATTTCCCAGCCCGAGGCCGTTTTATTTCATTTTTTGATCGTTTTTGTGAACTTTTGAGCTGCATGGGTGTAAGATGAAAGTTGCAGAGTTGTTTTTGACATAAAATGTGAAAACTGCATTCATTCATTCTAGTACGACAAGGCAAGGATGAGGATGATTTTAAAAAAATCTGGTACAACACGTCACTAAAAACATTTCTCTTAGAAAATTTTTTTATGAATGGAGGACTCTTTCAGTAGGTCCGACAAGGTTTCTTTGTATTAATTTTTTTTATAAAAAACTTCTTTTTTATCATCCTGGTGACCATGTTACATGTGACGTATTTTGAATGTTGTTGCTCCTTTCACAACATTACAATTATGTGCTTTGCACTTTTTTTAACCGTGTGCCAGGGAAAGATTTCACACCTATGATTGCAAGGTTGCTGTTTGTTGGAGAGTGTTTCATAGAATTTCTTCCCCCTCATATGCCTCTGACCACTTCAACTGGGCACTGTGGTCATGTATCAGCTCTGGAATGTTTGTTGCATTTGTGTTCCCTGACCCACGGCACTGCATAAAGGTCAATTTCTCCGGACGATTGTTGGAAGTTTTTTCAGTTCTAGTGAATGACGCACATTCAGGTCCCAGTGGCCATGGTTTTTTTTAGGTCCAGGGGCCCCTATTTTTAGGTCACGTGGGCACTATTTTCAGGTTACGTGGCCACAGTTTTCGGTCCAGTGGTCATCGTTCTAGGGCCAGTGGCCATGCTTCTTAGGTCTGGTGGCCAACATTTATCCCGTTAGCTGTAACTGACGTGAAATTGTTTAGGGGCCCCAATATAACTAAAAATGCCTTGTTCCCCTCCCGGGCCCAGAACTGAAAATCAAACATGGGGAATCACCATGCACAAGTAACATTCACACATTCATTCACACACCTCGGGTTTTGCCACACAAGGTGTTTAAGTTATATTGGGCCCCAAAACAATTTCTCAAAAAGAACAACACGCACGTGTCGGTTTCAGCAACACAAGGGATTTTTGTTATTTTGGGCCCCAAACAGTTGCATGAAAAACCAACTTGCACAAGCCTCAGGTTCGGCAACACAAGGGATTTTGTTATTTTGGGGCCCCGAATAATTTCATAGAAAAGTGATATGCATTCTTTCTAGCTCTTTGCCATGCCATTGCTCTTGTCAGTTGCACTGTGAGTCGCAAAGTTGTCAGTTTTTGACCTCTGGATGTCCAGAATTTCAGAACGCAAGGCACCCAAGGTGCCCATTCAGACAAAGGCCTTGTCGGCGTCGGTGTTGGTGGCACCCCACACGACCTGCATGTACCCCCTAGGACTTTTGTGTACCCCCCAGGACCTGCGTGTACCCCCCCCAGGACCTGCATGTACCTGTATGGGTACAACAGGTACTGGGGGGGTACGCACCTATTTCGACTGGTCCTGGGGGCAGGGTTGGATGGGAAGCCCTTCGGTATTGAGGTAGGTGGTAGGGTCCCAACCACCCCCCCCCTGGGGGGGTAAGGTGGTAAGGGGTGGTCCGGACCCCCCCCCCCTAGATGTTGGGAGGGGTCCGGACCCCCACCCCCCTCCTTGACAGGTGCCAAAAATAGCAGAAAATTTCTTCCGGCGCTGTGCGCCGGAAAATGAGCAAAAAACACCCTTTTGCTGACTTTTGGCCATATTGCCCATTTTTTTGATGTTTTGGTGTTTCCCCCCAAAAATGTTCAAAAAATTTCAAAAAATGAGCATTTTTGGATCGATTTTCAAAGAAAAATCAGGATTTTTGACCGTTTCGACCCGATTTCTGGCCCTTTGCCCGTCCATGAATCGAAAAATTTTCGCCCCCCCCCTCAGTTTCGAGGTAGGAGGGGGGGGTCCGACCCACCCCCCCCCCCCGTGTCGGGAGGGGGTCCGACCCCCCCTCAAGGCTTCCCATCCAACCTGCCTGGGGGGGGTACGTACCCCCCAGGACCTGTGTGTACCCCCAGGACCTGCGTGTGCCTGTATAGGTACAACAGGTACTGGGTACATACCTATTTAGACATAGACCTTGTCGGCGCCGGTGTGGGGGAGTACGTATCCCCCCAGGACCTGCGTGTACCCCCCAGGACCTGCGTGTACCTGGACAGGTACAACAGGTCCTGGGGGTACGTACCCCAGGTGCGTACCCCCCAGAACCCCCCCCCAGCCGAGACCGAGACCCAGTCGCATGAAATGAATGAAATGGGAAGGGGCAGCCAGCAGCTTTTTTCTGGCCAGCCCAAATTTTCCAGCCTCAGAGCTGGACCCCCTGGGGGGGGGAGGGTCGTTACGAATGTGCCCTCGTCATTGAAGCAGTTCCCACTTCAATGACCTCGCAAGTTTCATTTGTGCTGAATTTTCCTCACTTTTTTTCATTTTCTTTCACTGTTGGGTGTGCGTTCTTATTTCGGGGGTTATTATTTATGAGGGAGGTAATCAAAAGCACCATGTTCTCCCTGCAACCCCCGGTGACTTATGTATGCATTCATACTTTCAGTTAAATCACCACAACCTTCATTGCATTTCCCACAGGACGATGTCCCCAACAATGTCACAACCACGATACCTCACAATTTCGACATCTAAAAGACCACACAAATGCCTTTGAAGGATTTCTTGCACTGGCTTGCTCACAGTCTGCTACTATTAGTTGTCATTGTATTGGGCATTGAAAGGTTGCACCCCCCAATTGAATAATTCCAAGGGACTTCTTGCTCGAAAAGGGAGCAAAAATTTGTTGAAAAACACGCAAAATTAAATAAAACCGCCTTTTGAGGCACAGGTTTCGCCGCAAAAACTATGCTTTGAGACGCAGGTTTCGTTGCGAAACTGCTCCTCAACAAGCAGTTTTTGCGGTGAAACCTGTGTTTTTCTGTTTTTGAGAGAGAAATTGGTTTCTGTGCACCAAGTGACCACGTGGTTCCAAATTCAGGGGGGTCCCGGACCCCCTCCCCCTCTGTCTAACCCAATGGTGAACTTCACTGGTGAACTTCACCACAAGAGCAATTTTTGGGCCAAAAATGCTCCAAGCCAAAAAAAAATTCGCCTGAAGGCCAAGCATTGTGGGGGCTTTTGGGGAGGATGTCCCCCAAAGTGCCCCCATAACTTGGCCTTCGGGCCATTCCTTGCCTTCCACCAGCGGCAACCATCATTTTTCATTTTTTTGTTGGAAAAAAAAACTCCTTAAGTGCTTCTCTGGCTTGTGGTTTTTAAAACACAGTTTTTGCGGCGAAACCTGTGCCTCTAAAAGGAGTTTTAGGAAACTGCTCCCAATAAGCAGTTTTGGGTGTGAAACGTACTAAACACAGCCTATGGCGTGAAACCTGTGTTTAGTGCATGGGCACAGTTAAAACTGTTTCTTGGGAGCAGTTTCTGGGTGGAAGTCAAACACTAGATTAATTTCCTCAAGTTCAAACCATTTTGCAAAAAAAACTTGTTTTCGAGAAAAAACACATCACGATGGGGGCGTCCTTGTGACCCCCCCCCGTCCCTGATCACAGAGTGACAAACCTTGGTGGGTTGAGGGAAAAAAATGCCCAAAATAACCCAGAAAGAGCCCTCGCTGAAAATTCAAGGGCGGCCGGTTTCTAGTCCCCCAAAAAAGTCATCCCCCCCCTGGCTCCTCTAGCCTGGGGGTTGTGGGTCAATTTTGCCTTCGCCGCCTATGACCATTCGTGGCCTCGCCGCCTGTGAGCATTTCCCAAACCTGTTTTTTAAAAATTAAAAAAAAAAGAACGTGGTCTTCTTGAAAATGACCTTTTGCAAGGCATCACTTCTCTTTCTGTCCCACCAACGTGTTTTATGTCGTTTTGCCACTTCTCATGGATGAACTCTTTCCTTTGCGTGATTTCCGCCATTTGAGTGTGTAATGTTGTCATGTTTTGGGAAATTTCACCATTTGTAGGAATTTTGCTCCAAACGAGCAATCCACTCTTCCAGTTCTTGAGCAAAAGCTCATTGTACAAAAGTGTTGTGTGCTTGTGCACAAAATTGATGAAAACCCGTGTTTTCAATCACCCAAAACGCAAAATGTGTTCTTGGGTTTGTTGAAAAGCATTTGACAATATGGAAAAGTGCTCATATGAGACATATGAGCCCAATTCCGCACCCGAAGGTGAATTATCTCGTTGTTGCAGCGGAGACTGCATTTCTTGTACAACAGAAGAAAAAATTTCCAATTGTGTGAATATTTGGTGCAAATTTTGTTGTAAATGTGCAAATTTGTGTCATTATGTGATTCCGCTTCATGGAAGGTCTCACTCACTTGTTTTCTGCCAAGCCAATGCCCAAAAAATGTGTCAAAAATTCTCACGGAGGTTTTGAAGGTCCACCGTGGTGGATTCAAATTCTTTTGGCAAAATTGTCCCAATTCGTAGACACATTGCCAAAAGAAGCCCAACTTGCCGAAAACCGCTTTTTGGTTGTCCTCATCAAATTGGAGGACCCGGTTTTGGTTTTAGCACAATTTTGGACACACTTCGATGAGTCAAAATTGCTGCATTAGGGGGTGGTCCCCCGGTAAATTTGCGACTACGCGCTGTACATTTCAGTGGGTAACCCATCCTTGTCATTGTCATGGGACAATGGCTTCGCTAGAGGCGCGCAAACGATGGCCAAACAGTGGCTCCCCCCTCAAATGGTCAAAGTTTGGTCCGTGTCGCCTGGACAAGACCCCCTCAAAACAACACACGCACCCCCCTTAGTTGCACCAAGGCATCTTGTCTGTTTATGGCCGGCGCTAACTTCGCTTCTGGCCCAGTTTGCACCCCCCCCCCTTGGAACCCCCTTTAACCCCTCTACCTCTCCGAAGTCCAAAGCCTCCAAAATCTATCCTAACCCCCCCCAAATGAACCCCCTGAATGAACCTTTTGGTTCCGGAATATTTTTTTGATTGTTCTTTCTTGCATGCCTCGTTGCATTACGCTTGCACCAAAGCAATGACTCCCATCTTCATGTTTCTGTTTCTCGCGGATCTTCGTGGAATTTGCCATTGTTTGGTGCCCCCCCAACATGAGCTTTTTTGGGGGTCCAAACCAAATGGGGCTCATTTAGGGGGGTCCCCTTCAGATAACCCCCTTGAATAACCCCCCCAAATTAGCTTTTTGGGGGTCCAGGACCGACGTATGGGGGGGGCTCATTTGATGGGGTTAGGGTAAAAAACGAAACAGCAAAATAGTCTGATTTTATCGATGTAGTTCTTCAACAAGCAGGAAGGGCCCTTAGGCTTATGACCTTTTTTTCCACACCACCACCACCGTCATTCAAAAAAGTCACTTGAGTTCCTGGGTTCTCAGAATATTCTGTTATTTTTTTTGTGATTTGCAATTGCATTAGATCCCCATTCTGGGATTGTTTGTTTGCTCTTCTCCCTGAACTCCACAA
>CAAHFI010700136.1:0-14360 GCA_900893395.1 Euglena gracilis
TATATCCACCTCTGGGGGACCCCCGGGCGGACCCACCCTCCCCCCGGGGGTCCACGACTAAAAAAAACCCTGTGCGGAATATTTGTCTTGGTTTGACCTCCCCATAAATGGCCCATAGCCTCCCTTTCGCACCTTTGACCTTCCCTTGATGAGCTTCACAAGATGCGCCAACGACCAAAAAGTTGTGCTTGGAAATTATTGAGGAGTTGTTTGGTTAGCAACGTTTTCAACATTTTCCCGGTGACTGAGGAATTTCCAGTTGTCCTTGTTCAAATTGATCCACTGGCCCAAATGTTTTATCTCCTGTGTGGTTCCAGACAGGATTTGGGGAGGTGTAATCTGAAACCTGCCAGTTAACAGGTCCTTTTTCATTTCTGCCAAATGTTGGGCTGCTGTCTTTTTGCCGGGGGCTAAAACTAAAATGTGGTCCCAGTAGATGAAAACTACCTTTCCTGCCTTTTCTCCATTTTCCCCCACAACTCTCATGAGAGTCATAAATTTCTGTGGCATGCTGTTTTATACAAAGCATGCAGCTTGAAATTTCCAAGTCCCACCCACTTGCGTGCAAACGTGTTTTTCCAGGCTAGGAGTAGGCAAAGTGCTCAGAGCACACAAAAATGAGCTGCACAAAACTCAGTTCTATTGTGGGGCAAGTCAGAAGCTATTTCGTCTTCAATGCCATTTCTAAGAATTTCTGACAGATAAACTTTGCAAAATGGTGGAGCTACACACAAAATGGGGTTGGGACCACCCTGACCATTCCACAAGGGGTCAAGGACAAGATTGTGGAACTAAAGAAATTTTGCAGCCAGGTGTGGGCAGGTCATTTCAATCCCAGGCATCACAAGAACTGTTTTCAGACAGCAGCAACTGACAGTGGGGAGTGCTGAACAAAACATCAGGTCAAAAGGTCCAAGGTTTCTGGAGGTACCTGCATGTCCTTCACATCAATCAAAAAGAGTTGAAGGCTGAAGTAGAAACTGTAAAAGCTTTGGCCAAACCAAAACAAACAATGTTTCTTCATGTGGACAGCCAGGTGCAGTAAGTTATTTAACAAAACGGGGAGGCAAAAAGATATACCAAAATTCCATTCCCAAAACCCCTTCTGTACCACTGCCAAGAAAAGCAAATCAATTTGCAGGCGGTTTGGGTTCCCACCCAGGAGCAATTGGCAGACTCCCTGACCAGGACCAAAATTATCCAGGGGATTATACCCTAAACATAAACATTTTTCACCAGATTTTGAAATTTTTCAAAAAATACATCACCCCAGAGGTGGACATGTTTTGCACACCAGCAACAAAAATTCCCCAAGTTCATTTGTCGATACACCCACCAAGGGGCTTTGTTGGTGGATGCTCTGAAGGCAGATTTAAGTGGTGTGCCCCCAGTTTATGCAACCCTCCCTGGAGCATCATTCCCCAGTGGGTTCAGAGATTAATGTTAAACCCAGACCTGATTGTCTGTTGATCGTACCCCACTGGGCTTCGACATCATGGTGGCGCCAATTAATGTCAATCAGGCAGCCAGGCAGCAAAGTTGTGCTGGTACCCCGCCAGTAGGGTCTGTTCACCAACTGCTGGGTGGAGGAGACGCCCCCCCAAGGTGGAATTTGGCCTTGTGCGCGATCCGAGGGTGCCCCGCCCCAAGGAGGGGTCCCAAGGGGGCCCAAAGGGCCACGAAGGGGGCAAAAAGCTGAATACCTTGTTCAAAGCGTCTTGGAAGACTTTGTTTTGATGCCTTGCATTGGGTTTTACTGGAAGTTCCGGCGGAAGGTTACAAAAGAAGTTGGTATTTTGAAGGGCTGAAGCCAGAAAATCCAAGTGAATTCCCAGAAAAAAAGAACTCTCAGAAAACTCCTGGAGCAGTTGGTGTCCCTGCAGTTTCAGCGGGTCACTGAAAATTTCCAAAGAGTGGTGCAGCAAATGGAAAGAACCCAGGCTGGGCTAGCGTCCCAGCTGGCTGAAAATTTTCAAAAATCTGCAGCAGAAGCAGAAATAAAATTTTTCTGGGGGATAACAGCCCTGAGCGAGCTTGGTGACCACCCGGCTGGGCGAAAGCCTCGGGACTGTGCCCCAACTAGCCCAGAGGGTCCAGGGGCTCGAGGCCATCGCCAGCCAGGGTCACCAGCCAGCTGAGGGGCAGGGGTTTAACGAGGCGATGGCTGGGCGAGTAAAAAAAACGTGGAAGAGCTCCTTGTCACCTCCGTCCGTACCACGGAGGAGGTGATGAGGAGCCAGGAGCTGGCCAGCGGGCGACAGCAGGCCCAGGCCGAGGCCCTGGACCAAAAATTAAACCAGCTGACGGGTGAACTCGGGGGCTGCGAGAAAGAAATGCAGGGATTGCACAGGCCCTGCCAAAATTTTCGAGCAGAGCTGGACGGACAGGCCACAGCCATCGCTGAACAACAAGGGACCATAAGGGAAGACATAAGGAGCTAAGGGCCAGGGCTGAGGCAGGGCCACAGCCTGGAGGAGCTGTGGGCCGAGGTCAGCACCCACGGGCAGGTGATCCAGGCCCACAAAGCCCTGCTCCTGGAGGTGGACCCAACAATAAAAGGGGTACGACCATTCGGCTCCGCACTGCGAGATGGTGAGGTCCTGCTTTCCTTGCCGGCTGTTCTGTTCTGGTGTGTTTGTGCGTGCGCGGGGTGCTTCTTACTGCTTTTTGTTGCCGGAGTTGGCTGATTCCTATTTCTGCCCTTCGACCTCAAGGAGAAAGAATTTTACTTCTACGACTCAAGTGGACGAAAATTTTCGGAACTTCAACTTCCTGACGGAAGAATTCAACTTTTCGAAGATCAACAACGAGACTTCCATGAAGAATGAATTTCAAAGAACCTTTGAATTTCAAGAAGAACTTCAACGGACTTCCAAGAAGTCAACTGAAGCTGGGAAGGTGGAGACACAGCAGCAGCTGCAGCAGCTGGAGGGGCGGCAACAGCTCGTCAGTCCGTGGCCATCGCAACCCCCCCACCCCCCAACGCTTCAGAGATTTCAAAACTCAAGGTTTCAGACTCCCCACTAACAATGATGGCCATGGACCATGGACAACTGTGGTCAGGAAGAGACGACAGAGGGGGACCACCATCACAGGTCCAACAGACTCCACCCCTTTTTCTCAGTTCTCCCCTTTCAGGGAAAAAGCAAAGGCTATGGCAGCCTCAATCCAAAGGATTCAAATCAAAGTCAAGGCTATGGCAGCCATCATTGGACAGGGCCTGGGGCCCAGAATCATGGCTATGGAAGCCATCATCCAAGAGGGCAGTGGGCCCAGGAGCAAGGCTATGGCAGCCTGTGTCCAAACCTGGGAAGCTCCCATGGGGGAAAGGTATGTCCAACTTACCCCACAGCTCCCTCAAACACAAACCCTCAGGAGCTGCACATCCAGGCAAGCAACCCCCCCTTCAGGGGAAGGCCAATGGAGGCCATTATATGCAAGAGGCCAATGGGGGCCAGGGGAAGCATCGAAATATCAAGGCCAATGGAGGCCATTATATGCAAAAGGCCAATGGAGGCCAGGAGAAGCATCAAGATTTCAAGGCCAATGGAGGCCATTTCAATCAAAATCAAGTGGCCATTGGAGGCCAATGCATTCAAGATCACACCAGCCCTTGGGGGAGAGCCCAAGATTGGCTACACAGGGCCCCCCCAGAAGGTAATCAAGCCAAACCCCCCAGCTATATATGTACCTCCCCATTGCAGACACAGACTTTCCCCAATCTTTCAAAATCAGGGGGAAAGCCTGTCTTTGGGCAGCCCTATGGCAGGGCCAGAGGTGACCCCAGTGATGGGGCAGCCAGGCAGGACCCCAGTGATGGGGCAGCCAGGGGAAGGGACCCCAGTGATGGGGCCTGTGGACTCCCCAGACACATTACACCCAGGGGTGCCCCCATTCATGGCCCTGCAGGCCAGCATTCCCCATTGGGTCAAGGCAGGGGCCAGCACAGAGGTATTAAACCTGATAAGGGAAGGGGTCAGGGCAGATCTTCCCCTCCCCCCTCAGATGTCCTTAAAAATTCCCTTCAAAACTCCCCAAGAAATAATGACTGCCCAAAAAATTCTGAGGGAATACGAATGTGCAGGGGCAACCAGGCAAATCACCCCAGAGGGAGCAAAACATTTTGTCCCCTATTTTATCATTTCCAAACAGGAAGGGGGAAAGACAAAGGAAAGATTAATTTCAGATTGTCGACAGTTAAATCAACATTTCACCCCCCAGAAGTTCAGACTGGAACACATGGGAAACATTTTCCCATATCTCAGAAAGGGTTGGTTCTGTGGAAAAATAGATCTGAAAGATGCTTATTTCCATTTAAAGCTGCACAGCAGCCTGGAAAAGCATGTCTGCATGCAAGTGGGGGGGAAACGTGGCAATTTCAAGCTGCATGCTTTGGGTTAAGCAGCCTGCCACAAAAGTTTATGACTCTCATGAGAGTCTGGGAAAGGAAATGGAGGAAGGAAGGAAAGGTAGTTTTCATCTACCTAGACGACATTTTGCTGTTAGCCCCAGCAAAAAGACAGCAGCCCAGCATTTGGCAGAAATGAAAAAAGATCTTTTACTGGCAGGTTTCAGAATAAACCTCCCCAAATCATGTCTGGAACCAACACAAGAAATAAAGCATTTGGGCCAGTGGATCAATTTGAAAAAAGGCCAGCTGGAAATTCCACAGGAAAAATTAAAATCCCTAAGAAAGGAATTAGGAAAGGTGCTGACAGCACAAAGATGAGCTGCAGAAAACTCAGCTCTATTGTAGGGCAAGTCAGAAGCTATTTAGTTTCAATGCCTTTTCTCAGAATTCTGACAGATCAACTTTGCAAAATGGTGGATTTGCACACAAAGTGGGGTTGGGACCACACCCTGACCATTCCCAGGGGGTCAAAGATCAAATTGTGGAGTTAAAAACGTTTTTGCAGCCAGGTGTGGCAGAGCCTTTTCAATCCCAGGCCTCTCAGGAACTGTTCTCAGACAGCAGCACCTGGCAATGGGGGGGGCTGGACAAAAAGTCTGGTCAAAAGGTCCAGGATTTCTGGAGGGACCTGCATGTCCTTCACATCAATCAAAAAGAATTGATGTCTGCGGTGGAAACTGTAAAGGCTTTGGCAAAACCAAAACAAACCATTGTTCTCATGTGGACAGCCAGGTGGCAGTCAGTTATTTGACAAAATGGGGAGGCAAAAAAGCCATATTTAAATTCCACCTAAAACCCCTTCTGTACCATTGCCAAGAAAGGCAAATCAACTTGCAGGTGGTTTGGGTTCCCACAAAAGAACAATTGGCAGACTCCCTGACCAGGAGCAAAAAGATCCAGGGGATTATACGATGAACATGACCATTTTTCACCAGATTCTGAAGTTATTCAAAAACCACATCACCCCACAGGTAGACATGTTTTGCACCCAGCAACAAAAAAAATTTCCCAAGTTCATTTGTCGATACCCCCACCAGGGGGCTTTGTTGGTGGATGCTCTGAAGGCAGATTTAAGGGTCTCCCCCCAGTTTATGCAAACCAGTGTACGTCTGATTCCCAATTCCCCTTTCCCAATTCCCAAAAGCCTTCGCTTTCGCCTTGGCGCACCTACTTGGAACTGAAAATCAGAGTAACAGAAAAAACCCTTTTCCCACTTCCCAAGAAGCAAAGCACGGAGCAATGCAGGGGGACGGACAGGAAATCCAAGTCCGGTCCAAGGAGAGGAAAAGAGTATAAAGAATAAGAATAAGAATAAGAATAAGAATAAGATAAGAATAAGAATAGAATAAGAATAAGAATACCACCTGTGGAGAGAGAAGGAGCACCCATTAGGAAATCCTAATAGGATCTGCTTCCATCCTAACTTCCTCAACGGAAGGGGACAGAAGCATACGCCTGGTACACATCCCCCTCCCAGGGCTATGCCCGATTTCCCCTTTGACCAGGCATTCTGGCCACAGGGATTTCGGACACAGACCTGGTCTGTGGGAGGTGCACCCTGGCGCATCCACAGGGGCCCTTTCCGTCGCACAGGGGTCCACTCAAAAAAGGGGGGTGGCGGAAAGAGGGGACCCAAAAGCCCAAAACGCGCAAAATGGTTTCACCTACTTTGCGGTGGCTTATGGGTGTATAGTATATATAGCCCACTGGAAAATGGGGCTGGCAGGTTTCCTTGCCAAGCAAACCCATCCACCCAGTTTGGGTGTGCCAAAGGCACTTGGGGTTGGGTCCATGGGCATTCCAGGAAAACCCATGGGGAGGGTGTGAAGGAGGGGGCCTCTGACCAGTCAAACCTGGGCAGGGCGCATGGCCAGTCAAACCTGACCACGCAAAAGGAAAGTCCTACTCTACAAAACCAACTGCCGGCGACAGCATTTGCCCCGGGGGGAAGAGTAGAGAGGAGTGGGGGGTTGGCTTAGGCCAGAAAAGTGTGTCTGGCAGCCTTAAGCCTCAAACGGCGAAAAGAAAAGGGAAAGGAAAGAAAAGAGGCCGTCGGCCCTGTGCGCTGCGTGTCGCACGCCCGCGAGAGGGAGAGGGGAGAGGGGTGCGCATGCACGCGCACGGAATCCTGCACATGGCAGCATCCGGTGGGAACTTACTAGCGGCGAATACCGCAAAGGGTCTTCGAAGGGGTTGCTCGGGCGAATACCCGAACAGGGTTCAGGCGAATACCTGACGAGGGTTCTGCAAGACGCCGCATTGGCGCTGACAGACACCTCACCTGCCTCTATCGGCTGGTTTCGCGCACCTCACGCCAGTAGTCGTGTTGAGGGTCCCTAATGGGTCCTCAACCAACTCTAGTTGGCGTGTGGGGAACGCGGTGGAGCTGATTCACTCCGAATGTGTTGAGCTCCGGATCGTTGCGCAAAGGAATGGGATCTCCCAGTCCTTGATCCAATCCGGCAGCTTCTCCCTGTACGTCAGCATGATGCTGAATACCGTTGGAGCTGCTCCCAGAAAATTCTGGGCAGCATCACCGGCAATATTGTAATTCATCCGGGGGTGATTCGCAGGCACCTGCGGGGGCATCCCGGGGTCTGCTTGAAGTTGACGTCATACCACCTCGCTGTCCGAGCTCTTGCGGTATGGGGCCGTAATACAGCCGCCAACCAACCTCTGAAGTCCACCAAATCGTGTTCTTCAGGAGGCCACAGTGGCAAGGCGTATCCGCCATGCTGACGCTTGGAGAACAGGGGGTAAACCTGTGTCTCCCAGTCGCCATCAGTCCAGAGGTAAGGCATTCTTACCTTGGCGTGTTCCTCGACGGCGAGGCGCATTGCCCCAGCGTCGATCTGGAACTCACGGGCCATTCCCGTGTGGCGGTAGCTTTTCTACTTTTCGGAAGTCGGAGTGCTTCAGGCGGCCTCCACCTGCTTGTACTCCTTCTTCCACTTTTCCAGTGTCTCCCAGTTGGGGGACAATGGTGGTGACTGCTGCATCAGCAGTCTGCACGAACTTGCACCCTATACAGTTGATGCACAAGGCAGGGATATCCCTGTCGTGAGCATTCTCACTGTAGGAGTAGTCAAGCTGTGCTTCCAGGCGTTCAGGCACTCGCCACATACGAGCGCCACACAGTTCGGCACAATATGCCCTGTGATGGAACGTCGTGGATTGCACCTGCCGCTTGCACACATGCACAAGTGGTTGGTTGTGCCGCACATGGTGGCACACGGTGCACGTCCAGGCAAAGGACGTGCCGTGCTGGAAATCCAACACGCAGTCCTCACGAAGTACTGTGCCAGTACTCTGGTGAGCGCCTGTTCCAAAATGTCCAGGTATGTTCCGGGACATAGTGGAAAGGTTCTCCTCGGACGAAGAGGGCTGAATCCATCGATTCAGTGACCCTTTCTGGTGCCTAATAGCAGCCAGCTTCCTCGTCCTTCTTCCACGGTGCCTAGGCTGGTCAGGATATCCTGAGTCCAGAGCTGGGCATCCGCAGACACAGGAGGTGAAGCAGGTTCATCCTGCTCCTCATCCGTCGATCCGCGGAAGATTGGGTCTGTCGACCACGAGCCTTACCTTTCGGTTTGCTCTGGCCGTACCCGGACGATGCAACGGCCGAATAGTCGTGCATTGTCGTGGCCTTTCGGCTGTCCGCCAGTCTGGCCTCCAGCGCCACCTTTCGGTGGTGGTTTCCCATCACCGCCTTTGGGAAGGGGCTTACAGGGTGCAGCACCCGGTTGCCTCCTTTCGGCTTCGCACTCCCGGAATCAGGAGGCGCCTGCGGCTTACTCCTGGTATCAGGAGCGATGGTTGCCGGAGTAGACGTTTGCCGTCTGGGCGAAGCGGGCATATGACCGCTGGTCGCGCATGACGCTCCGAGGGCGTTGGCACGTTCCTGGGGTTGTTCAGCCGGCCTCGTCGAGCAGGTTCATCCTGTCCGGGCGTGGACTGTGGTTGTCACCGGATCGGTGCTTCCACAGGCGCTGGCACTCCCAGAAACTCCATTGTCTCGGGGCAGAGGACCCTGCGCGGTGTCGGTGGTCGTGGGGTATCTCCTCCACTTCCATTTCGACATCCGGCCTAGGAGGGTTGATCCTCCACAACCGCTGGCGCAGGTGCTACGGAGGTTGATCTCCGCTGTAGCCGTTGCGACAGATGCTCTGTCGGCTGGTTCATCCCCTGAGGTGGTTGCACTGTGCCGGAGATGGGGGTGTGGGGACACCGACATCTGGTGTCTCCACGACCTCAGCGGCGGAGCTTGATGCTACGCCTCCACCTCGTGGCGTTAGTGCAGCAGCCACGGCAGTAATGCCAGTGACCACGGCGCCGAGCACACGGCCTCCTAATGAGGTCGTGCTGGTGGGGCTGGTAGGTTCTTCGGGATATCCTCGACGACCATACCAGTCACCTCGGCTGGAGGCTCAGCCGTTCGGGGCAGGCGTAGCAGCCACAGGTATATCCCCTGCGGGTGCTTCGTCTGGCCGAGGCTGTGCCGGAGCATGCAGAGCAGCGTAGAGGATATCCTCCACGTTCTCCTTCCTCCTCAGGAAGTTCCTGGTCTCCACCTACCGGTGGACAGACGGGAGCCGTCGCGGGGCCGGGGAAACCGATCGTTCCCCTGCCCTCGCGGGCAGAGACGAAAACAGCCGTTCCTGTCGGAGACGGCGGCGCTCCTCCAGAATGGTGACGGAGGGGCTGCGTCGCGTTCCTCCCGCCGCGGAATCGCGTGGTGGAAGCGACTGACGCCTCCGTCTCCTTCGCGCCAGAGGTTCATCCTCGGGCGATGAAGGCGCGCAGATCCTCGGCGAACGAGGATCGTCGGGTGCCATCGGCATCCCTGGCGTCCGCCAGCCTGTAAAAGGCCAGCGTACTGCGCTGGGCGTTGGGCCAGGGTGGCGGCCATGATGGCTGCACCCAGCGTTGGCAGGCCTGTTCGGGCCCAGGAAGCCGCGGTAACGCGTGTCTTCCCAGACCTCGAAAAACCCGTCCTCGAACTCCTGCACGCATGCCAGAATCGGCCATACCCAGGTCGAGGATGGCCTTCGGGTAATTCATCAGCTGGAGGAATACCTCCCTGTCGAGGGTACCGCCAAACTGTCGCCTCAAATGTTCTCCAGGTCTATCCCGGCCAGGTGCCAGTTGGGGCGCAGGTCGGCGATAACCGACGACGACGAGTCCCTCAACGGGTCGCCGTAGTCTGGTGGCAGCTTTCCATACCAGGCCTATCGTCCTGGGGGTCACGGAGATGTATATACACCTCCATGACGTAGGTGGTCCAGGCTCGCCACCAGAACTGCTGCAGCATAAAAATACGCTGCTTGTGGACGCGGCGACTTTTGCCCTGGACATCCGGGCGTCGCGGCACACATGCATAAGCATGCGGCGTCCATCTCCAGGCCCGGGTTATCCGAGGCGGTGGAGGACTTCCACGCACGCCGAATCCCAGAAGTCGACAGGAAATTCCTGCCGGCAATACTTACAACAGAGGTCATACCTCTGTGGGTAAGCCAGGGAAACGCGCTTAACGCGGAAGGTGGAGCCGTAATGGGCTCACCAGCCACACCTGGAGGTTGTTGCACCACAACACCTCGATCAGGCGTTCGATGTCGGGTAGTGGGTAGTATTTCCACTGACACCGAGGGGCCCGACTGTGTGAATACAGTCGAAGATGCCTTCAGTCCGGGCCAACACATGCTGGTCCGAAATCTCCCCAAACTGGTGCAGGTAACTGCGGACCAGTGGAGTCGCTGAAGAGACCCCAGTTCTGGCAGGGGTATCCCAGCCAAAACCAGAGTTCCCAGAAACCCGGCTGGGCATCCAGCAAGGGTCTGCCACCTTCACCTCGAAGGCGTACAGGTCAATTCCGTAATGGAATTGTCTGACTCTGTTCTCGGTGTGGTGTAATACCACCTCGATGACTGCCTCCGGAGGGGTGACGGGGGCGGTTTCCTGCAACATGGTAATCATGCTGCATTCGCCAGCCTTCGTCTCCAGCTCCTCCTTGAACCTGAGCATTTGCTCAAAGTCCGAGGACTTCTGCTGGTTCTTCTCCTCCTCGGCTGTACCCTTACCCTTACCCTCACCCTTACCTTTGCCGGCCACGCCTTTGCCTTCTCCCTTGCCTTTGCCCTCAGCCTTACCTTTGTCCTTCCCGTCTGGCGAATACCAGAGGGTCGGGCGCTCGGTGCGGCAGGAGTCGGTTGGTTACCTTCCCATTCCATCTCTGGGGAGGGACCTTGCCGTTCCGCTGCACGTCGCGGTGACGGCGTGGCTGGGCGCTGGCTAGGAGCCTGGCGTGGGCTTGGTTTCGGCGTAGGGGTCGCGGCTCCTTCCATACCGGAGGGATCGGGTGGGCATTGCGGCAACAGGACGGCTCATCGCTGCCTGTGCCTCTGCCGGTGGTTGCGCCGGGGTATCCTGGCTGGCTTCCACCTGCATTGCCGCACCGCCTTCCGCGTCCCGTGGGCTGGGTCGCCTGGGCTGTGGGGTAAGGTTTTCCGTACCCTGTCGCGCTTCAGGGTGGCAGGTAATCCTGCCGCTCCTGCCGGGGCTCCACCGGGTAATACCGGGGTTGCCACCCGCAGCTGCGGTTGGTACGGATGGTAGGGGGTGTATCCACGGCCCTGAAGGGCAGCCAGAGAGGATAATACCTCGTCCGGTGCTCTTCAGACGCGAATACTGGCTCCTGCAGGAAGTGCCGAGTGATCATCCTGCTCGGTTCCCGGAGGTGCCATATGTAGTGGGAGCCTCCTGCCGACGGGGGACATCCCCAGTCTGGACAGGGGCTGCACTGGGCGGTCGGGCTGCCTCACGGTGGGGAGGTTCATCCTCCACCACTATGGGCTCCGCCTGCCTCCGTGGCTCAACGCCAGGGGACAGGGGCGACCGTGATGCCTGTGGCATCCAGTGCAAACATGTGTTGGACGTATGCCTCAGGGGGCACGTCCGACTGTCCGGCTGGGAGCATGCGTGCGCCGCCGGGTAATCCGCGTGCGTCCCGTACTGCGAGACAATTGCTCCGCAGGCGGGCTCGCGCGGCGGCATTCGCTGCGCGAGGGCGGGCTGTGGGAGGGCGGCTGGCACCAGCAAAAATTAGGAAGAGCAAAGCCTAATTCACACAAAAAAATTGCCATTTCACTTTGTAGGTGGCAAAAAGCTGAATACCTTGTTCAAAATCGTCTTGGAAGACTTTGTTTTGATGCCTTGCATTGGGTTTTACTGGTGGAAGTTCCGGCGGAAGGATTACAAAAAGTGGTATTTTGAAGCGCTGAAGCCAGAAAATCCAAGTGAATTCCCAGAAAGAGACATCTCAGAAAACTCAAGGTATTCTGGTTTGCCAAGGCATGTTGTTCAAGTATCAGTGAAAGAACCATCGAAGAAAGACATTTAGAAGTGAAATGCAGCTGGGCTGCCAGCAGCAGGAATCCAAGGAGGAGGAGGAAGATCAACAACCTCCAGAACCTGCAGTAAGCTGTGGTATGTACTGCTGATGGACACCTGCTCATGCTGCAGATTGTAATTTGCAGCTGGGTGTTGGATGGTTGAAAACATTTGGAACAGATTCTGTGACAGTTTTCTGCAGTTTGTGCTTTTGTTTGGGTTGGGAGTCCGTTGCTGGAAAGTTCGGGCCACGTAGCCCCTTTTGCCACACCATTTATGGGTTGGGAGGCACTTTCCAAAAGCAAATTTGGGCCCAGCAGCCCCAGGACACACCAGGCAAAATGCGCATGTCATTTCCAGAAAGTTCTGTACTGCTGTGATGGGTTGGGAGGCAAATGCTTTAGCATTTTTGGGCCCAGCAGCCCCTTATGCCACACCACACACTGTGCAACTCAGTTTCAATTGTCCATTTGTGTTGTAAATCCTTTGGGCAGTCAATGGTACCTGATTCGGCTCGGATCAATGCACACAATTTTGGGCAGAAGAAAGTTCAACATGTCAATGTCAAAAAAGATTTGCAGAATCAATTGTCAGAATTTCAATGTCAGTTTTGGATTTTTGAAAATGTTGGTTCCTGGCCCTGCCATTTTGTGGGTGCCGCTTCAAGGGGGCCCTGCCCTGGCATTCACATTTGGCAACCCGAGCCGGCCTGGGCTTCTGGGGGGCCTTCTGGGATAACTTGTGGTTTCTGGGGGGAAACCACAGGTTCCTCAGATGGCGTCCCAAATGGGCCCAGGAGTGGGCAAGGGGGGGTCATGGATTGTGTTGTATTGGCTGGGATTGCTGGCAGCAGCTGCTTTACGCTTTAATTGGTTTTGTTGTACATTACCCTCGACAGCGCCCCCCCCCTAAAAAAAAACCACCCCCAGACCAAAATCCCCAGATCAATGCCAGCCGCCTAACTTCGTAGGTTGTCGGCATTGGCCTGGGAGGGGTGTGTGGGAGGGCGGCTGGCTACAGCAAAAATTAGGAAGAGCAAAGCCTAATTCACAAAAAAATTGCCATTTCACTTTGTAGGTGGCAATAAGCTGAATACCTTGTTCAAAACGTCTTGGAAGACTTTGTTTTGATGCCTTGCATTGGGTTTTACTGGTGGAAGTTCCGGCGGAAGGATTACAAAAAAGTGGTATTTTGAAGCGCTGAAGCCAGAAAATCCAAGTGAATTCCCAGAAAAGAGACATCTCAGAAAACTCAAGGTATTCTGGTTTGCCAAGGCATGTTGTTCAAGTATCAGTGAAGAACCATCGAAGAAGACACTTAGAAGTGAAATGCAGCTGGAGCTGCCAGCAGCAGGAGGAGGCAAGGAGGAGGAAGATCAACAACCTCCAGAACCTGCAGTAAGCTGTGGTATGTACTGCTGATGGACACCCTGCTCATGCTGCAGATTGTAATTTGCAGCTGGGTGTTGGATGGTTGAAAACATTTGGAACAGATTCTGTGACAGTTTTCTGCAGTTTGTGCTTTTGTTTGGGTTGGGAGTCCGTTGCTGGAAAGTTCGGGCCACGTAGCCCCTTTTGCCACACCATTTTGGGTTGGGAGGCACTTTCCAAAAGC
Organism: Euglena gracilis; assembly: GCA_900893395.1. Classification (NCBI taxonomy): domain Eukaryota; phylum Euglenozoa; class Euglenophyceae; order Euglenales; family Euglenaceae; genus Euglena; species Euglena gracilis. The sequence continues at coordinate 13,412 of CAAHFI010700136.1, forward strand.
AAATTTGGGCCCAGCAGCCCCAGGACACACCAGGCAAAATGCACATGTCATTTCCAGAAGTTCTGTACTGCTGTGATGGGTTGGGAGGCAAATGCTTTAGCATTTTTGGGCCCAGCAGCCCCTTATGCCACACCACACACTGTGCAACTCAGTTTCAATTGTCCATTTGTGTTGTAAATCCTTTGGGCAGTCAATGGTACCTGATTCGGCTCGGATCAATGCACACAATTTTGGGCAGAAGAAAGTTCAACATGTCAATGTCAAAAAAGATTTGCAGAATCAATTGTCAAGAATTCAATGTCAGTTTTGGATTTTGAAAATGTTGGTTCCTGGCCCTGCCATTTTGTGGGTGCCGCTTCAAGGGGGCCCTGCCCTGGCATTCACATTTGGCAACCCGAGCCGGCCTGGGCTTCTGGGGGGCCTTCTGGGATAACTTGTGGTTTCTGGGGGAAACCGCAGGTTCCTCAGATGGCGTCCCAAATGGGCCCAGGAGTGGGCAAGGGGGTCATGGATTGTGTTGTATTGGCTGGGATTGCTGGCAGCAGCTGCTTTACGCTTTAATTGGGTTTTGTTGTACATTACACCCTCGACAGCGCCCCCCCCTTAAAAAAAAACCACCCCAGACAAAATCCCCAGATCAATGCCAGCCGCCTAACTTCGTAGGTTGTCGGCATTGGCCTGGGAGGGGTGTGTGGGAGGGCGGCTGGCTACAGCAAAAATTAGGAAGAGCAAAGCCTAATTCACACAAAAAATTGCCATTTCACTTTGTAGGTGGCAAATAAGCTGAATACCTTGTTCAAAACGTCTTGGAAGACTTTGTTTTGATGCCTTGCATTGGGTTTTACTGGTGGAAGTTCCGGCGGAAGGATTACAAAAAAGTGGTATTTTGAAGCGCTGAAGCCAGAAAATCCAAGTGAATTCCCAGAAAGAGACATCTCAGAAAACTCAA
>CAAHFI010702364.1:0-13625 GCA_900893395.1 Euglena gracilis
CCCCAGGATAAATCCCACAAAATTTTCCACACACCCAAAGCCCAGGGCCAACTTGGACCTGAACCAGGCACAAAACATTCTGCTGGATTATGACAAAAACTGGGTCGTAAAACGAGTTCTGGATTCAGAACCCAGCATTTAATCCCATGGTTTCTAATTTCAAAACCAGAACGGGGAACTACAAAATGGAGAATAATAAGCGACTGCAGAGAAATAAATCAGCAGAAGGCAGTTCAAGTCAAAAATCCCCAGTTGGGGGGGAAGGTGTCTGATTGGGATTATGACCAATGTTTGTTCTTTTTACAATGGCCCATACACTGTACAAGATTCGCAGAAGAGATGTGAAAGGTCAGGATTCAGGCTGGTGGGGGAGTTCAAGTATACATTTGATGTTCGTTGTGATTGCAAGGCCGTTGCTGGAAGAAAAGTCTGGTTGGAAGTTGGGAAGGAAGGAAGGAAGTCCAGATATGAAGTTGTTCGTGTCCTTGCTGTGAGTCAATGGCCACCCCCTGCTGGTGGGTTTGGGAAGAAGGCTGGCGCAGAAAAGTACCTGGCAGAAGAAAGAAGGCACTCGGATCCCTCCATTGTCTTCCTGCTGTCTTTTTGTCCATATGACTGGTAATAGCTTCCCTTGGGGACGAACAGCAGTAAATAGACGACGCGAGGAAAGAAAAACAAAGAACAATAGCCGCCAACCAAAGACTGGTCCAATCGAGCCAAATAGTGGAGCAAGGGGGGTTTTGGATTGAAGATACTCTCCGAAAGTCTTCCAGCCACGGGTGGATTTTTTCAGCAAGGGTCTAAAAAGGTAAATGCCAAGTAATTTTTGAAAGCCAATCAGGAGACTCACTGGCTCCAGGTGGAAAGGTAAAAAGGCGTCAAGACAACTTTTGTGGTTTGATGTAAAAGGGATACACGGACAGCCATGACAGATTCACCACTCCCACGGTAGACCTCAGGTATTCCCACCAGGGCGATACCGCCAAGCGGAAGGACTGCACACCTTCGACGATCAAAACCACAGTGTCTCATTGCCAAGTGTCTCCAAGTGTCGTAATTCACCACGGGTCAATCGTCACATTCGAAACCCGTGACCCGCTCCCCTGGGGTCTAAACTCGCCAGGGGGGGGGGAACCCGATAATGCAGGCCAATTTCAAGCACCAACCCGGGGTCGATACTCACCACGAGACTCATCATCGTCCAGAAAAATCCAAAACCTGCATCCCCCTCAACCCGGGGTCGTAAGTCCCCTGGAGGGGAACAAAAAAATGCAGGCACACTCTAAACAGGAGAGCTTACGAGGCAGACTCTTCGCCCGTTACCCGGGCCACCTTTTGGGCTCGGCCGCTCCTCCATCTCACTCTTACCACCCCTGGTGCTGGAGAAGGCTATCATTCCGCCTCTCCCGCTTCTCCGTCTCCGCCAGCGGTCTCATGCACCACTTGCGCGTGTACCAGTCCAGCGTGCTCCACTGTGTCATCTGTCTGATCGTCACAGGTGAGTTTATTGTGAAGCAGGGGCGGCGCCGGTGTGGGGGCTCTTTTTGCAATCCAAACCCTTTGTGCCGCCCTATCCCGGGCCCCTTGTTCGGCAGGCTTCGGCTTTGCCATGTGTTTTGCCTTGGCCTTTGGCTTGGTTTTGCCACCCATTGGCAGGCAAATTCAACACAAACTCAAATCCACACATGCAGTACTTCAGTATCAAAGTGAAAAACACACAACAGGAGAAAACGACCATGAGCCCAGCAATGAACTCATGAGGCTTGACTACACAGAAAACAAAACTTAAAAAATGTGCCTGTGCAGCACGTGCACAGCCGCCTGCTTTAAGAATATCTGCCTGGGACGTGTCAAATGCCACAGCTTCTTTTTCGCGGCCTAATGCTCAGGTCTTTCTGCCCTGTTGGGCTGGTGGTGCCTTCCTCTTTCTGGTCTATCTGACGGTCCACAATCCGTCTCTGGTTGTTTTTTTGGTGGAAAGTTTGGATGTATGGATCTGGCCGTCCGCACCTCCAGGTTCTCCAGCTGCTGCGGCAACTGCTGCTCTACGTAGTTCACGTAGAGTGCACGATCCCAATTTCTTCTCCACTGAATTGTCAATTGATTTTGAAATTAAAATTGATAATTGGCTTGAAAATTGCTATTCGTCAGTTTCGTTTCCTTCTGGATATTCTTATGATGTTGGCTCCTCCTCTTTGTTCGTCTTCGTTCGAGACTTTGTTCCTTTCTTCCGGGGGTGAAAGGGAAAATTAATAGTCAGCCAAATCTGTTTAAAAAAGCACCAAGGGGACTCCTAACCCTGCGCACGAAAACAATCCAAACAACACCGCCGGCGAACAAGCATGGGCCTCACAAGGGCAAAGTGCGGAGCCCGAGGTGTCGCTGCACACAGCTTGGGATGTTGAAATGTCTCATTTTTTTTTGGCAGGCTTAGAACGAACAAAATGCCGATCATTGAAAAACGAGCAGTCCACACACCACTACCGCCCGATGTAAAAATATGATCGTGTTTAAAAACGAACTTGAAGACTGAACGCTGAATCTGTGGAAGAATATTCAACATTGGCGAAAGCAAAATCCACTGAAAGAGTCTAACAGGGCTGTGTGTTCACGTGCAGCCCTGTCGGTCACTGCCCGCTCAGTTTTGACCGCGAGGAGGGGGGGGCTGTTTCAGTTTTCAGTGACGTTCACCCCTGTGGGACCCTTCCCGCTGAGTTTCGACGGAAATGGGGTTGGGGATTTTCAGTTTTGCGTGGTGTACGGCCCTGGGACCCCACCCGCTGAGTTTCCACCGGTGGGGGGGGGGGCAACTTCATTTTGTCGTGCTGTTTTGTCTAGTGGGTGATGTACGTACACGAAAAGTGTCGGCCGCGAGCCTCCGACCCGCTGAGATTTGACCGTGGTGGATTGCAGATAATTTTTGGTTATTGGTGACGTTCGGCCCAAGCGCCCCCAAACAGTTTTGTTTCGACCGCGGTGTGAACAAATTTACGTTTTCGGTACGTTTCGGCCCCCGTTGAGTTTCCACCTCGGGGGGGAAGGGTGGAGTACACGTCCAACGGCCAAGGGAGTCAAGTATGGAGACTGGGTCTTTCGTTTTTTGGGAAAGGAGAGTGTGGCATTGGACACGTCCCAGGCGGAGACTCTTAAACCAGGCGCCTGCGCACGCTTGCACAGGCACATTTTTTTTATTTTTGTTTTCCGTGTAGTCAAATCACGAGTCCTTTGTTTGGCTCATGGGTCGCTGTCTCCTGTTGTGTGTTGTGCAGTTTTACACTGAAGTACTGGATGGGTGTATCTGAGTTTGTGTTGAAGTTGCCTGCCAATGGGTGGCAAAGCCAAACCAAAGGCCACGGCAAAACGCATGGCAAACTCGAATCCTACCAAACATGAAGCCCGGGTTCAGGAAGCGCAAATGGTTTGGATTGCAAACAGAACATCTACATCGGCACCACCCCTGCTTCAAAGCAAGATGGGACAAAAGATACTCAGATGATTCCAGAGGCATGTCTCACAAGGCCCAGCTGCCAGGACACAATTGAGAAAAATTGGGGAAGTTGGAATCAAGAACAAGGTGATGGCCATTGAGGCCAGTTTGACAAGGAGCTTCAGGAAGAAAGGTCAAATACTCCTTATTTTTCTAGCACAACAGCCCCTCCCAGAGGGAAGGGGGGAGGCGACGCAGCCGCTCCCCCAGATTTCCAATGGAGCTTGAGACGAAGGTCGAGCACAGCCCCATGGATGGTAAACCAAGGCCACATGTAATAGAATATAATTCAGTTTCATTTGCACGGCCATGGAGGCCAACAAGTGCATGGCCATGAAGGTCAGCATTTTATGTCGTCAGACATCACCGATGACAAGGTCCAGCTCAAGAACGTCTTTGAGCAGAGAGCGAGAGAGTGCATGCACAGCGTCCCTTTCAAAGTACTCAATCCCTAGGGCTGCAATGTCCAACACCCCCAATCCAGCCCCCCCAAAAAAATATCATTCAGGAATAAATTTTACATGGCTGAAGTAAATTGATCTGAGGGGTTGCCACTTTTCCTGCAATGCCCCCTGTAGGGCGTCCTCCAGGGGCTACTGCAGTTGATTTATATAAGGTTTTCACATTAGCTTCTGCGGGGCCATTTCTGGACCACCCCTTTACTCCCATGGCATTTTTGACGCATTTGGCATCCCTAGCTGGTGAATTCTGGCCTCCATGGCCCTGTAATGTACTGATCAAAATTCCCTGGTGGAGGGAGACTCTGAAGTTGTGGGCAATTGTCCAAACACATCAGAAAGCCTCACGTGGGATTCCTTTGTTTTTGGGTGACAAGTGCAAAAAGGCTCTGCCCTCCCCCCTGTGGAACACTTTTGTCAGTGTGGTGGCCGCAGTGCAATCAAAAGTGGGCTTTTGGACACCAGAATTGTTAGTTGGGTGGGAAAAGTTTTCAAAACTGGAGTTTGGATGAATTAAGGTGTGAGGTGAGAGAGCACTCTACCTTTGATGATGAAGACTTGGATAAATGTTGTGGAGATGAGCTTTTTGAACCCATGAATGCATCTGACAAATTGAAATTTTTTTGGCAGAGTTGACACAGAAAATTGAAGACAATTTGGCAGTTTTCCAAGATGTTAAAAATGATGTGGATGAGATGTTTTTGCATTTGACCTGACCTGTGGAGAATTTTTTTTGCAAAACCTTTTCAGACCTCCAAAGCATCAATTCGAGCTGGCACGACTTAGTCACAACCTTGCTTAGTTGGAAGTGCTAATGTCACACATTTTTCACAGGAATATATGTAGGCTGAATTCCATTTCTTCATGTAAATGCCTGGTGTGGTTCAGGCCCCAGAAATATTCGGCTTATCCAAAGCTTTTGTCTTCACTGCAAAGCCATTGTGACGACATGTAAAATTTGTACTCTTTAACAACAAAACCGACCCAGTGGCCGTGGAAAGGTTGGTTCTTTACCCATTCCAACGGTGTCCAATGCAGTTTTGTACTAGGATTTTGTGTAAATGGACCGCTACAATGGTTTTTACTGTGCTGACTTTGGTGGAAAATTAGTGCCATTTTTGCCAATTCACCCCCACACAGAAAACGGGAACAGGATAAGGTGTTTTGAGACTCATTTTGATCCGGCGGATTTCGGTTTTTGGAAAACCGTTAGATCAAGGTGTAACTTTCTGTCTTGAAAAGTGCGAAAATTTGTTTGATGGTGTGGTCCCCATCATGGCTCTGAAGCAAACACTCCTCACACTCGAGGATGATTCTGGGGCGTCTGTTCAACAACCCTCCAAAAAAACTCACTTTCTGTGAAATGTGTTCCCAAAATAGCCTCAAATGCACTGGGATCCACCACAACAGCTTTCAATTTCAGAATCTGTGAACCAAACTGCAGACATATTTCACAAGTTTCCTCTAAAAATGTACTCGTCGTTGCCGATGTACAGGGGAACGGCCGTACTCCGTTGAATCCTGTTCTCAGGAACACATCTCTTCGAAACAGCTGTAATTGTTGCCCCTGTGTCCAAAATGGCTTGAAAATCCTTTCCATAAAACTTTCACTGGCAAAAGATAAGTTTTACACACCATCTGGAGCAATTGTAGCGCATCAGCCTTTCTCTTTTTGGGGTTCTAACCCTGGTGGGGAACCTGGGTTTGCACTCCCTGGGATTGAATCGATAGGGTCCCTTTGTCTGTGCCCTGCTGGGCTGCTGCCGTCTTTTTTCAAGCTTCTCCTGACGAACATCTGTCTTCATAATTTCCCTTTGTCACAAAATATCGACAGAAGATTGTTGCTTCAAATCGTGTGGCTGGTGTGTCATCAACGTTTCTTTTACCTTTGCCTTTTCCTTTACCTTTTCCTTTTCCACCAGATTTGCCACCTTTTCCAGATTCTGGGATACTTTCACCAGCTTTTTCTGGTTCCTCAGGGGGTCGTTCAATCAAGGGTCTGATATTCTCCTATTTCAGCAAATTTCTGTCCAACCAATACTCAGAACTTTTCTCCAGAATTGTTTTCCTCAAATCAGAAAATGTCTCAGAACTATGTTTTTAGAGTCTGTCAGCTCGAATTTCGCATACATTTTGCGGTTCAATTTCCCCAGCAAAACCGAAAACCATTCCTCTTCACCAATTGCCTGGGGTCTCCATATTGTCATCAAATTGTCCAACTCAACGAGAAGTTTTTTGGTGTCTTGGGCTTCAGGGTTCTGGAAAAGTGTTGTCAATTTCTCAATTGCAGGTCTCAAAGTCGTGTCATTTTCCAGTGTTGGGAACAACTTGGCAATTTGCAACAGCACTTTTTCAAAATCATCTGTCTCCTGCATCACTTTTTTAACCAGTTTTTTCACCTTTGGGGGTGCAAAATTCCAACAGCCAATCCTTTTTCTGAACATTTCAAAATGCACCACCAGTTACCCTCAACCATCGACAAAATTTTTCAAAACTCTGTCCAGTTTCCTCCATCAAACTCAGGCAATTTTACAGGGGGTAATCTGGAACTTTGAGATGAACTTTGGCTGGTATTTTTGTTGGGGTTGTTGGGGTTGTGGTCACCAAACTGTTTCATAAATGTCTGAACTTGGGCGAGTGGGTTCACAGGTGTAAACACAGACAGGAAGCTGCTGGCTGTTTTGATTTCTAACTCTTGCAACCTTCTTTCCAAATCTTGAATGGAAGACATTTCTGTGGATCACTTTCAAAAACTCTCAACCACTGGCTCTGAAAAGCTGAAAGACAAACAAAACGGGAAAACTGAAACCAGAACAGAAAATAAACCACTTGGTTCAGGACCAGGTCATCAAGACGACGAAGATCATGTCTACACCAGGAACTTGTTTTGGACAGCAAGGGGAACAGCAGCACCAGAGGCTTTACCAAAGTAACCAAAACGACAACTGTTGAACTAATTCTGCTCAGTGGACTTGTCGACCACAACTTCAATGCCATCGTCCTGTTGCAGATGCTCTTCACAACCACGGACTTGGTTAACCTTGCCGCCAGGAAGAAAACTTTCTGGATCTTCAGTAACCAGTAGAAACAACGTCTCGGAAGATTGGAAACAACAAACCTACGTGAACAACTTTGGACGTCTCAGAATATCATTTCGTGTTTTCTTGAAATTCTCAGATTCCTAAATTTCTTGATGTTCCAATTGACCAAACGACGTAAACACAATTCAACGCGAGGCCATAAACCAAAAGCCAGCAGTCTGCGAGGGGAAAAGTTCGAATTAGGAATACAAAAATAAGTTCGGCAGTTGGTATGGTCGGCGGGTCAGCATTGAGTTCTCAGGTGACAAACTTCTTGCCCAGGCCAACTTGTAATATGAAACTTGTTGGAAAATCTCCTAATGCCAACTTGTGACTTTCAACCGTGCATTTTCACACTTCCTCACTAGAGTTTCCAAAATCGTTTGCACAGCAGGGGACAAATCTTGAATATCTTTGGCAATTCCCATGTCCAAATCCAAGCAAACTGATACACTGTTTGCCATAGACTGCCACTGGAATACAGAATGAAACACAAACAACCCAGATTAAGATTGTGGTTTTCATCCTTTTTCTGTCAATGCCTAAGTCAGATTGTTCTCAAAAGGGCCGTTCGCGACACACACTGGACGACGTTTTGCTGGTGGCCCCAAAACAAAACAATTTAAGATGATGTCAACGCAGTGGTCAGAGATTTGCTGAAAGCAGGGATCAAAATAAATGTCAAAAAGTCAAACCTGCAGCCGACAAAAAATGTAAATCATCTTGGATTTTCACTCAATATTTAAGAAGGAAAATTTCAAGTGCCCGGCATAAAATGGTGAAGAAATCAAAGAAGGAACCGAGAGAAATTGTCAAATTACATTTCATGTCAAAAAGCTGCCATTTTTTGGAAGATAAAGTGCAAACTGATGGCCCTGCCCAGTTTCTTTTTCAGATTCCCTGGCAAACTTTTTACTGGCAAATTCTACAGCCCCATTTCACAGCAAAGGAAAAATTGATTGAGGGAAAGAAAAATTATACTGGACACGTGGGGTAGAATATTCCCCCAAAGCGCAGCCCGAGAGTTGCACTCAGGCAGCAGCACCCATCCCTGGTAAAGGGGCTTTTGCATCCGAACAGGAAAAATTGTGCAATAAACACTGTAAACAGTATCTGCATACCAGGAGAAACAGTTCCCTTTTCAGAGTACAACCAGGTAACCTACTATCACCTGACAAGGGGGGGGGCAGAAGGGACCCCTTAAATTCCATTTTAAGGCCCGTTTTCAAATGGTGCCAGGTGCACAAAATAAGCATTCAGGTGAAGTGGGTCACCTCAAAGGAAAGTCTTGCAAACCCCATAAGCAGGTGGGAGATGGACAGGGGGGATTACTCTTTAGATCCCCAGCTACTCTAATGGCTAAAATAAAAACAGTTCAAAGAATTTATAAACCTGGAAACATATTTCACTTGACTCCCCAGATAACGAAAAACTCCACAATTTGTGGCAAATATGGCACCCCCCCTGGGAAGCTTCAGGGGTGGATGCATCGCAATGTACACTGGACAGTTTGGGGGGACTGTATTCAAAGCACCCCTAGTCAATAATTCAAAAACTGCTGCCCTGGCTGAAACTGTTCCAACAGACCAAAGTTTTAATGGTCACCCCCTACTGGGATTCAGCCACGTGGTGGCCCCAATTAATAAATATGAAAGTGCCAGAGACACCCTGCTTAGAATCGCAAGGGCATGTTCACAAATTGCAAGGGGGACGAAATGAAACCCCCCAGATAGCCCCTAATTTGCATGATTTTCTCAGGAAAATTTTGGAGGGGAAACAAGTGCAGAAAAAAACCATTGACGATTTTCTCGGTAGATACCGCCGTTTAAAGCGTTATCAAAGTGCTTTCACACTTTTATGGGTCCTTTTGGATAAAGTGGACAAACCCCCCCCTTCAATCTACCACAGCACAAGAAGCTGACGCTGTTCGTTGACCAATTATCCCGGTTTTCCAAGGCTCAGGCCCCGTAATGCACACAGTGCTATGCCCTCTCCATATTTGATGATTTGGATAAACAGAGGATTCTGCAGCAAAATATGAGTTGCTTACGCAATGTACATGTATCAGTGGGAAAAAGGGCTTGGGCCAGCCCCAGGAGGATGGGAAGATGAATAGAAAAAGCCCCATATTTTTCCATTTTTTGGTGCCAAAGTTTTTTATACGGTGGCAAAAGGGAATGGAATCTCATTCCACCAAACCCTGGGAGGAGTTAAACGAACCACAAGTGTTTTGGGCAAATCGCCCAATATCAAAATTACGTGTAAATGCCAGACGTTTCACAAGTGGTGATGTGTCCCCAATTGAGTCCCTTTCATTTAATAATGTCTTATGTGGCTGTGACACATTTATTCATGGGACCAGCGGGCCCCCTTCTGAATTCATTAAAACACCCTTGTGAAGCCGTAAGTTCAGAGGCAGTTGATTTTCCCACAAAGGAATTTTTGGCGAATTTGGGGTACCCCCCAGTTATGCGGGTCTACTCCACCAGTGGGGCTGGAGTTTTTTGATTGAATACACTGGACTTTCTTTTAAGTGTTTAAAATTGGCCAGTGGAGGGGGGTGGAGGCCTTTATAGCTTGCCAAAGACCTGGAACCCAGTATTAGAAAGAGCCCTGGTCGTCGAATTTCAGTGGACAATCAGGGCACTCAAGGGCAAAGTGCCTGGCCAGAGGCGTCTCGTAATCCCTCGGGGCAAACTCACAAGGGAGAACAGGACACCGAGGGCGAAGCACAAAGGCCTTGTGAGCCCGACTCCCCAATAATAAAAGAAAATTTGTCCTCAAACCCCTCGGTCAGCACAAAATGGGGGCCAGGGGGGCGACAGGGAATGTACCCCTCCAGGGGCAAGACACGTCTGGCTCCGCATTTTGCCATTGTGAGTTCATGCCTTGCTCGCCGGCGGTTTTGTGTCATTTCTTGCTGCGTTTGAATACGAGTCCCTGCTTAGTGCCTTTTTTCTCCGGAGTTGGCTGATTCTTAACTTGCCCTTCGACACCCAGAAGAATGTAAAAGTGTCCACGAAGAAAGAAGAACCAAGAAAAGAAGTCAATATCAATTCAATATCCAGAAGGACACGAACCAGACGAATATCAATTGAAAAGACAATTATCAAATTTCAATTTGCAATTCAATGAGCAATGCAGTGGCAAAGAAATTGGAATTATATGGCCGCGGACGCCCTGAAGCAGTGGCCGCAGCAGCCAGAGAACTTGGAGATGCGGTCGACACGTGGCAAACCGTGGCCGTTCTTCCCACCCAGTCCCCAACCCCAGAAATTTTCCAGCACAACCCCCCGCCCCCCATGTGACGGCCACGGTCCTTGGACCACTGTGGCCAAAATGCCCAGAAAACAGAACTCAGCCCCAGCCCTTGGTGGGCAAGGAATGGGCCATGGAGGCCCAAAATGCTTCACAATTGGACATCCAAGGCCGACACATCAAGGGCATCTCCCCCAAAGGCTCCCAGTCACCTGTGCACAGTTTGGTCAGAAGATTGGGAGATGGAAGCAAGTCAAGGATTTCACCACTACAGGGGCCATGGGGGCCAGTTTTACAAAGCAAACCCACCCAGGAAGGGGCAGAAAAGGTCTGTCAACCCCCCACCCACCCAGTTCATCCAACACAACAGCCCTTCTCATGGGCAAAAGGGGGGTCACAACAGCCCCCTCAGATTTTCAGTGGGGTTGGAGGCCAAAAAGAACTCAAGGCCTGGAAGACCAACATATAGATCATGGAGACAAATTTATGCATGCAGGCCTTGGAGGCCAGCAGGGTGGACCCACAGTGGCCACCAAGAAGCTAAGGAACATCATCCCGCAGCTGCTGGAGAAATTCCCCGAAGGGACCCACAGAGGGCCTTTTGCCATAAAAAGGGTTGGAAAGGGACCCATGGTGGCCCATTCAACTACCCAGCCACAGGGGGAAAAGGGACCCACAGTAACCCATTTGGAGTGAGGGGCAGGAACCCCTCCAACATTTTTTTCTCAATTCCAGAATATTCAACAAAGGGGGGTACCCAAAGAGGCCTCCCTATGGCATGTCAACCAACCACGTCAACTTGGAGAGGACCAGATATGCAAAACAGGGGCGTTAAGCCCTATGGTATGTCTTCCAACAACAAGATCTTCCAGAGAAGTCAGCAGAGATGGAGAGAGTGCAGGCACAACCCCCAGAAAAAATTCTTTTTCCAAGGGCCCGAGCCCAAGGGGACCTCGGGGTACAATGTCCAACACTCCCAGCCCAGTGCCACCAAAATCATCTTATCCAGCAAATAAATGCCATGGAGTAAAAATGGGGAGACACTCCCCTCCATCAAAGGATGCAAAAAATCCTGAAATGGTGGACCAAAATGCCCCCCCCCCAACAACATGTCAACTCATCAGAGATGGCATTCAACCCCCCTGGGTTAGCCCACCAAAATTGGCCACCCACCCAAAACCCAGAGCAAATTTGAACCTACACGAAGCAGAAAAATACTGCAGGATTACAAAAAATCTGGGTCCGTAAAGAGGGTGAGGTATTCAACCACCAAGCACCTAATCCTCTGGTTTCTAATTTCAAAACCAGAGGGAGGGTGCAGACAAAACGGAGATTAATAAGCGATTGCAAGGAATTAAATCAAAGGTTACAAGTAAAAACTTTCAATCTTAATCACATCCAGCACAGTTTTCCGGCGTTGGAAAAAGGCCACTGGGCAGAAAAGAACCCTGCACCCCACCCAAATCGTAAATCATCTTGGGTTTCAAAAAAATTACAGGAGGGACAATTACAAACAGAAAACAATGACAGTAAAAAAGGAGCTGGGAAAAATGGTAAAAAAAGATTACATGTGAAAAAGGCAACTGGCAGCCATTCTGAGCCAAATCGGATGCAATCTAATGGCCCTGCCCTTTCTAAGGGCTTTTACAGATGCCCTGGCAAATTTTTGGTATAAAATTGCACAGCCCCCTGTGACTCAAACACCCCATTTCCCAACTAATAAAGGACCAATTAAGAGAAATAAATAAATCTGGTTGACACCTGAGTGGCAGACCCTTCCCCAAAGTGCAACAAGGGAGGTGCACTCAGACAACAGCACCCATGCCTGGGGGGGGGGGGGACAGGCAGAATTGTGCAATAATTCCGGAGGGAAAACTCCATTTGGCACATAAAGGTCAAAGAATTAAGTACAGCAATAAGCACAGTACAAAGCCTTAGCCAGCCAAGAAAAAAGGGTGTCCCTGTCAGTGGACAAACAAGTAATTTACTATTACTTAACAAAGGGGGGGGCAAAAAAGCACCTTCAATTTCATGCTAATAACCTTTTCAAATGGTGCATGGTACGCAAAAAAAACCTGCACATAAAGTGGGTCCCTTTAAAGGAATGCCTAGCAGACCCCATAAGCAGGTGGAAAATGACAGGGGGGATTACTCCTTGGACCCCGAATTTTTTTAATGGCTGATGCAGCAGTTCAAAAATCACGTAACCCTGCAAACAGACCTTTTTGACGCACCAGGCAACAAAAAAACTGCCACAATTTGTGGCCAGGTAGCCCCACTTGGAAGCTACAGCAGTGAATGCCTTACAATGTTCACTGGACAACATGGAGGACCTTTATGCCAACCCCCCCTGGTCTGTAATTCAAATTTTTCTCCCCCGATTAAAAATTTTTACAAACGCCAAAGTTTTGATGGTCACCACTTACTGGGATTCAGCCAAATGGTGGCCACAGTTAATAAAAATAAAAAGTACCAGTGACCCCCTGCCAGAAAATGACCACTTTCAAGGGTATGTTCACCAAATGCAGGGGGGGAAAATGCCACCCCCCAGGTGGCCCTGCTTTGCATGACTTGCTCAAGCAAATTCTGGAGGGGAAACAAATATAAAATACAACCATTAACGACTTCCGTGAATGAAACCCCATTTTAAAGCGTTATCAAAGTGCCTTTACGCTTTTGTGGGTGATTTTGGATAAAATGGGGGTACCCGCCTCCTGAGGCCACCACTGAACCAAGTGCTGGACGCCTTAATTCAACTGTTTCAATTTTCAAAGGCCCAAGGACGCAATGCATACAGTGCTAAGCTTTTGATCGCTGGCTTTGGTGACCTACGGTTCCGTACGGTTCCGTGGCGCATTCTGGGATAACCTCCCAATCAACCAGGGGCTGGCACAGTCCCCCCTGCAGATTCTGAGTGTCTTTTTGTCTTATTCCAGGGACTTTTCTGCGCCAGCCATCTTCCCAACCACACCAGCAGGGAGGTAGCCATTGGTCTTCACAGCACGGGCACGAACAACCTCAGCTCTAGACTTCTCACAAGTCCTCTGGTAGGGGTCATCCTTCCCAACTTCCAACCAGAGTTTTCTTCCAGCACATGCCTTACAATCACAGTGGACATAAAATGTGTACTTGAACTCCCCCACCAGCTGGAATCCCGACCTTTCAGCCATTTCTTCTGCAGACCTTGTGCAGTGTATGGGTGTGTGCGGCAGACGGGAGATCCTACGGAGGTAGGTCGCCGGCGCGTAGTACCAAGCCTAGTATCGCTCGAGTAGCTTATTCGGTAAGGTGCTGGGCTCACACGCGGGAGGTCGTGGGTTCGAGACCCAGGTCCCGCCGTGT
>CAAHFI010702491.1:0-14241 GCA_900893395.1 Euglena gracilis
AACGCAGCAGTTACCGCCCGGGAGGCGCAAAATAGCACGTAATTAACGGACGCCCCAGAAAACGCATTTTTCGGCCGTTTTCGGCCGAAATCGGCTGCGCCGGCGCTCCAAAAACGAGCGCTCTCCCGGCTAGAGGTCGGCGATCCTTTACCTGACTGTTGCGAAGGCGGCGGCGGATAGGCGCAACCGCGGCGGGCGTGCGTAAAACGCAGCAGTTACCGCCCGGGAGGCGCAAAAAGCACGACGGACGCCCAAAAACGCATTTTTCGGCCGTTTTCGGCCGAAATCGGCTGCGCCGGCGCTCCAAAAACGAGCGCTCGCCCCGGCTAGAGGTCGGCGATCCTTTACCTGACTGTTGCGAAGGGCGGCGGGCGGATAGGCGCAATTTTGCCCGCGGCGGGCGTGCGTAAAACGCAGCAGTTACCGCCCGGGAGGCGCAAAATAGCACGTAATTAACGGACGCCCCAAAAACGCATTTTTCGGCCGTTTTCGGCCGAAATCGGCTGCGCCGGCGCTCCAAAAACGAGCGCTCGCCCCGGCTAGAGGTCGGCGATCCTTTACCTGACTGTTGCGAAGGGCGGCGGGCGGATAGGCGCAATTTTGCCGCGCGCGGGCGTGCGTAAAACGCAGCAGTTACCGCCCGGGAGGCGCAAAATAGCACGTAATTAACGGACGCCCAAAAACGCATTTTTCGGCCGTTTTCGGCCGAAATCGGCTGCGCCGGCGCTCCAAAAACGAGCGCTCGCCCCGGCTAGAGGTCGGCGATCCTTTACCTGACTTTGCGAAGGGCGGCGGGCGGATAGGCGCAATTTTGCCCGCGGCGGGCGTGCGTAAAACGCAGCAGTTACCGCCCGGGAGGCGCAAAACCGAAAAATTTTCGGCGGCCCCGGCGCTCCAAAAACGAGCGCTCGCCCCGGCTAGAGGTCGGCGATCCTTTACCTGACTGTTGCGAAGGGCGGCGGGCGGATAGGCGCAATTTTGCCGCGCGGCGTGCGTAAAACGCAGCAGTTACCGCCCGGGAGGCGCAAAATAGCACGTAATTAACGGACGCCCCAAAAACGCATTTTTCGGCCGTTTTCGGCCGAAATCGGCTGCGCCGGCGCTCCAAAAACGAGCGCTCGCCCCGGCTAGAGGTCGGCGATCCTTTACCTGACGTTGCGAAGGGCGGCGGGCGGATAGGCGCAATTTTGCCCGCGGCGGGCGTGCGTAAAACGCAGCAGTTACCGCCCGGGAGGCGCAAAATAGCACGTAATTAACGGACGCCCAAAAACGCATTTTCGGCCGTTTTCGGCCGAAATCGGCCGCGGCGCCAAAAACGACCCGCCCGGCTAGGTCGGCGATCCTTTACCTGACGTTGCGAAGGGCGGCGGGCGGATAGGCGCAATTTTGCCCGCGGCGGGCGTGCGTAAAACGCAGCAGTTACCGCCCGGGAGGCGCAAAATAGCACGTAATTAACGGACGCCCAAAACGCATTTTTCGGCCGTTTTCGGCCGAAATCGGCTGCGCCGGCGCTCCAAAAACGAGCGCTCTGCCCCGGCTAGAGGTCGGCGATCCTTTACCTGACTGTTGCGAAGGGCGGCGGGCGGATAGGCGCAATTTTGCCCGCGGCGGGCGTGCGTAAAACGCAGCAGTTACCGCCCGGGAGGCGCAAAATAGCACGTAATTAACGGACGCCCCAAAAACGCATTTTTCGGCCGTTTTCGGCCGAAATCGGCTGCGCCGGCGCTCCAAAAACGAGCGCTCTGCCCCGGCTAGAGGTCGGCGATCCTTTACCTGACTGTTGCGAAGGGCGGCGGGCGGATAGGCGCAATTTTGCCCGCGGCGGGCGTGCGTAAAACGCAGCAGTTACCGCCCGGGAGGCGCAAAACCGAAAACGTTTCGGCCTTTTGCCGCCCGGCGCTCCAAAAACGAGCGCTCGCCCCGGCTAGAGGTCGGCGATCCTTTACCTGACGTTGCGAAGGGCGGCGGGCGGATAGGCGCAATTTTGCCCGCGGCGGGCGTGCGTAAAACGCAGCAGTTACCGCCCCGCAAAATAGCACGTAATTAACGGACGCCCAAAAACGCATTTTTCGGCCGTTTTCGGCCGAAATCGGCTGCGCCGGCGCTCCAAAAACGAGCGCTCGCCCCGGCTAGAGGTCGGCGATCCTTTACCTGACTGTTGCGAAGGGCGGCGGGCGGATAGGCGCAATTTTGCCGCGGCGGGCGTGCGTAAAACGCAGCAGTTACCGCCCGGGAGGCGCAAAATAGCACGTAATTAACGGACGCCCCAAAAACGCATTTTTCGGCCGTTTTCGGCCGAAATCGGCTGCGCCGCGCTCCAAAAACGAGCTCTGCCCCGGCTAGAGGTCGGCGATCCTTTACCTGACTTGCGAAGGGCGGCGGGCGGATAGGCGCAATTTTGCCGCGGCGGGCGTGCGTAAAACGCAGCAGTTACCGCCCGGGAGGCGCAAAATAGCACGTAATTAACGGACGCCCAAAAACGCATTTTTCGGCCGTTTTCGGCCGAAATCGGCTGCGCCGGCGCTCCAAAAACGAGCGCTCGCCCCGGCTAGAGGTCGGCGATCCTTTACCTGACTGTTGCGAAGGGCGGCGGCGGATAGGCGCAATTTTGCCGCGGCGGGCGTGCGTAAAACGCAGCAGTTACCGCCCGGGAGGCGCAAAATAGCACGTAATTAACGGACGCCCCAAAACGGCATTTTTCGGCCGTTTTCGGCCGAAATCGGCTGCGCCGGCGCTCCAAAAACGAGCGCTCGCCCCGGCTAGAGGTCGGCGATCCTTTACCTGACGTTGCGAAGGGCGGCGGGCGGATAGGCGCAATTTTGCCGCGGCGGGCGTGCGTAAAACGCAGCAGTTACCGCCCGGGAGGCGCAAAATAGCACGGACGCCCAAAAACGCATTTTTCGGCCGTTTTCGGCCGAAATCGGCTGCGCCGGCGCTCCAAAAACGAGCGCTCGCCCCGGCTAGAGGTCGGCGATCCTTTACCTGACTGTTGCGAAGGGCGGCGGGCGGATAGGCGCAAGCCCGCGCGGGCGTGCGTAAAACGCAGCAGTTACCGCCCGGGAGGCGCAAAATAGCACGTAATTAACGGACGCCCCAAAAACGCATTTTTCGGCCGTTTTCGGCCGAAATCGGCTGCGCCGGCGCTCCAAAAACGAGCGCTCTGCCCCGGCTAGAGGTCGGCGATCCTTTACCTGACTTGCGAAGGGCGGCGGGCGGATAGGCGCAATTTTGCCGCGGCGGGCGTGCGTAAAACGCAGCAGTTACCGCCCGGGAGGCGCAAAATAGCACGTAATTAACGGACGCCCAAAAACGCATTTTTCGGCCGTTTTCGGCCGAAATCGGCTGCGCCGGCGCTCCAAAAACGAGCGCTCGCCCCGGCTAGAGGTCGGCGATCCTTTACCTGACTGTTGCGAAGGGCGGCGGGCGGATAGGCGCAATTTTGCCCGCGGCGGGCGTGCGTAAAACGCAGCAGTTACCGCCCGGGAGGCGCAAAATAGCACGTAATTAACGGACGCCCCAAAAACGCATTTTTCGGCCGTTTTCGGCCGAAATCGGCTGCGCCGGCGCTCCAAAAACGAGCGCTCTGCCCCGGCTAGAGGTCGGCGATCCTTTACCTGACTGTTGCGAAGGGCGGCGGGCGGATAGGCGCAATTTTGCGCCGGCGGGCGTGCGTAAAACGCAGCAGTTACCGCCCGGGAGGCGCAAAATAGCACGTAATTAACGGACGCCCCAAAAACGCATTTTTCGGCCGTTTTCGGCCGAAATCGGCTGCGCCGGCGCTCCAAAAACGAGCGCTCTGCCCCGGCTAGAGGTCGGCGATCCTTTACCTGACGTTGCGAAGGGCGGCGGGCGGATAGGCGCAATTTTGCCCGCGGCGGGCGTGCGTAAAACGCAGCAGTTACCGCCCGGGAGGCGCAAAATAGCACGTAATTAACGGACGCCCCAAAACGCATTTTTCGGCCGTTTTTCGGCCGAAATCGGCTGCGCCGGCGCTCCAAAACGAGCGCTCTGCCCCGGCTAGAGGTCGGCGATCCTTTACCTGACTGTTGCGAAGGGCGGCGGGCGGATAGGCGCAATTTTGCCCGCGGCGGGCGTGCGTAAAACGCAGCAGTTACCGCCCGGGAGGCGCAAAATAGCACGTAATTAACGGACGCCCAAAAACGCATTTTTCGGCCGTTTTCGGCCGAAATCGGCTGCGCCGGCGCTCCAAAAACGAGCGCTCTGCCCCGGCTAGAGGTCGGCGATCCTTTACCTGACTGTTGCGAAGGGCGGCGGATAGGCGCAATTTTGCCCGCGGCGGGCGTGCGTAAAACGCAGCAGTTACCGCCCGGGAGGCGCAAAATAGCACGTAATTAACGGACGCCCCAAAAACGCATTTTTCGGCCGTTTTCGGCCGAAATCGGCTGCGCCGGCGCTCCAAAAACGAGCGCTCTGCCCCGGCTAGAGGTCGGCGATCCTTTACCTGACTGTTGCGAAGGGCGGCGGGCGGATAGGCGCAATTTTGCCGCGGCGGGCGTGCGTAAAACGCAGCAGTTACCGCCCGGGAGGCGCAAATAGCAGACGCCCCAAAAAACGTTTTTCGGCCGTTTTCGGCCGAAATCGGCTGCGCCGGCGCTCCAAAAACGAGCGCTCTGCCCCGGCTAGAGGTCGGCGATCCTTTACCTGACTGTTGCGAAGGGCGGCGGGCGGATAGGCGCAATTTTGCCCGCGGCGGGCGTGCGTAAAACGCAGCAGTTACCGCCCGGGAGGCGCAAAATAGCACGTAATTAACGGACGCCCCAAAAACGCATTTTTCCGTTTTCGGCCGAAATCGGCTGCGCCGGCGCTCCAAAAACGAGCGCTCTGCCCCGGCTAGAGGTCGGCGATCCTTTACCTGACGTTGCGAAGGGCGGCGGGCGGATAGGCGCAATTTTGCCCGCGGCGGGCGTGCGTAAAACGCAGCAGTTACCGCCCGGGAGGCGCAAAATAGCACGTAATTAACGGACGCCCCAAAAACGCATTTTTCGGCCGTTTTCGGCCGAAATCGGCTGCGCCGGCGCTCCAAAAACGAGCGCTCTGCCCCGGCTAGAGGTCGGCGATCCTTTACCTGACTGTTGCGAAGGGCGGCGGGCGGATAGGCGCAATTTTGCCCGCGGCGGGCGTGCGTAAAACGCAGCAGTTACCGCCCGGGAGGCGCAAAATAGCACGTAATTAACGGACGCCCAAAAAACGCATTTTTCGGCCTTTTCGGCCGAAATCGGCTGCGCCGGCGCTCCAAAAACGAGCGCTCTGCCCCGGCTAGAGGTCGGCGATCCTTTACCTGACTGTTGCGAAGGGCGGCGGCGGCGGATAGGCGCAATTTTGCCGCGGCGGGCGTGCGTAAAACGCAGCAGTTACCGCCCGGGAGGCGCAAAATAGCACGTAATTAACGGACGCCCCAAAAACGCATTTTTCGGCCGTTTTCGGCCGAAATCGGCTGCGCCGGCGCTCCAAAAACGAGCGCTCGCCCCGGCTAGAGGTCGGCGATCCTTTACCTGACGTTGCGAAGGGCGGCGGGCGGATAGGCGCAATTTTGCCGCGGCGGGCGTGCGTAAAACGCAGCAGTTACCGCCCGGGAGGCGCAAAATAGCACAAGAACGCCCCAAAAACGCATTTTTCGGCCGTTTTTCGGCCGAAATCGGCTGCGCCGGCGCTCCAAAAACGAGCGCTCGCCCCGGCTAGAGGTCGGCGATCCTTTACCTGACTGTTGCGAAGGGCGGCGGGCGGATAGGCGCAATTTTGCCCGCGGCGGGCGTGCGTAAAACGCAGCAGTTACCGCCCGGGAGGCGCAAAATAGCACGTAATTAACGGACGCCCCAAAAACGCATTTTTCGGCCGTTTTCGGCCGAAATCGGCTGCGCCGGCGCTCCAAAAACGAGCGCTCTGCCCCGGCTAGAGGTCGGCGATCCTTTACCTGACTGTTGCGAAGGGCGGCGGGCGGATAGGCGCAATTTTGCCCGCGGCGGGCGTGCGTAAAACGCAGCAGTTACCGCCCGGGAGGCGCAAAATAGCACGTAATTAACGGACGCCCCAAAAACGCATTTTTCGGCCGTTTTCGGCCGAAATCGGCTGCGCCGGCGCTCCAAAAACGAGCGCTCGCCCCGGCTAGAGGTCGGCGATCCTTTACCTGACTGTTGCGAAGGGCGGCGGGCGGATAGGCGCAATTTTGCCCGCGGCGGGCGTGCGTAAAACGCAGCAGTTACCGCCCGGGAGGCGCAAAATAGCACGTAATTAACGGACGCCCCAAAAACGCATTTTTCGGCCGTTTTCGGCCGAAATCGGCTGCGCCGGCGCTCCAAAAACGAGCGCTCTGCCCCGGCTAGAGGTCGGCGATCCTTTACCTGACTGTTGCGAAGGGCGGCGGGCGGATAGGCGCAATTTTGCCCGCGGCGGGCGTGCGTAAAACGCAGCAGTTACCGCCCGGGAGGCGCAAAATAGCACGTAATTAACGGACGCCCAAAAC
Organism: Euglena gracilis; assembly: GCA_900893395.1. NCBI lineage: Eukaryota > Euglenozoa > Euglenophyceae > Euglenales > Euglenaceae > Euglena > Euglena gracilis. The sequence continues at coordinate 6,482 of CAAHFI010702491.1, forward strand.
GCATTTTTCGGCCGTTTTCGGCCGAAATCGGCTGCGCCGGCGCTCCAAAAACGAGCGCTCTGCCCCGGCTAGAGGTCGGCGATCCTTTACCTGACTGTTGCGAAGGGCGGCGGGCGGATAGGCGCAATTTTGCCGCGGCGGGCGTGCGTAAAACGCAGCAGTTACCGCCCGGGAGGCGCAAAATAGCACGTAATTAACGGACGCCCCAAAAAACGCATTTTTCGGCCGTTTTCGGCCGAAATCGGCTGCGCCGGCGCTCCAAAAACGAGCGCTCTGCCCCGGCTAGAGGTCGGCGATCCTTTACCTGACTGTTGCGAAGGGCGGCGGGCGGATAGGCGCAATTTTGCCCGCGGCGGGCGTGCGTAAAACGCAGCAGTTACCGCCCGGGAGGCGCAAAATAGCACAACGGACGCCCCAAAACGCATTTTTCGGCCGTTTTCGGCCGAAATCGGCTGCCGCCGCGCTCCAAAAACGAGCGCTCTGCCCCGGCTAGAGGTCGGCGATCCTTTACCTGACTTGCGAAGGGCGGCGGGCGGATAGGCGCAATTTTGCCCGCGGCGGGCGTGCGTAAAACGCAGCAGTTACCGCCCGGGAGGCGCAAAATAGCACGTAATTAACGGACGCCCCAAAAACGCATTTTTCGGCCGTTTTCGGCCGAAATCGGCTGCGCCGGCGCTCCAAAAACGAGCGCTCTGCCCCGGCTAGAGGTCGGCGATCCTTTACCTGACGTTGCGAAGGGCGGCGGGCGGATAGGCGCAATTTTGCCCGCGGCGGGCGTGCGTAAAACGCAGCAGTTACCGCCCGGGAGGCGCAAAATAGCACGTAATTAACGGACGCCCAAAAACGCATTTTTCGGCCGTTTTCGGCCGAAATCGGCTGCGCCGGCGCTCCAAAAACGAGCGCTCTGCCCCGGCTAGAGGTCGGCGATCCTTTACCTGACTGTTGCGAAGGGCGGCGGGCGGATAGGCGCAATTTTGCCCGCGGCGGGCGTGCGTAAAACGCAGCAGTTACCGCCCGGGAGGCGCAAAATAGCACGTAATTAACGGACGCCCCAAAAACGCATTTTTCGGCCGTTTTCGGCCGAAATCGGCTGCGCCGGCGCTCCAAAAACGAGCGCTCTGCCCCGGCTAGAGGTCGGCGATCCTTTACCTGACTGTTGCGAAGGGCGGCGGGCGGATAGGCGCAATTTTGCCGCGGCGGGCGTGCGTAAAACGCAGCAGTTACCGCCCGGGAGGCGCAAAATAGCACGTAATTAACGGACGCCCAAAACGCATTTTTCGGCCGTTTTCGGCCGAAATCGGCTGCGCCGGCGCTCCAAAAACGAGCGCTCGCCCCGGCTAGAGGTCGGCGATCCTTTACCTGACTGTTGCGAAGGGCGGCGGGCGGATAGGCGCAATTTTGCCGCGGCGGGCGTGCGTAAAACGCAGCAGTTACCGCCCGGGAGGCGCAAAATAGCACGTAATTAACGGACGCCCCAAAAACGCATTTTTCGGCCGTTTTCGGCCGAAATCGGCTGCGCCGGCGCTCCAAAAACGAGCGCTCTGCCCCGGCTAGAGGTCGGCGATCCTTTACCTGACTGTTGCGAAGGGCGGCGGGCGGATAGGCGCAATTTTGCCCGCGGCGGGCGTGCGTAAAACGCAGCAGTTACCGCCCGGGAGGCGCAAAATAGCACGTAATTAACGGACGCCCCAAAAACGCATTTTTCGGCCGTTTTCGGCCGAAATCGGCTGCGCCGGCGCTCCAAAAACGAGCGCTCTGCCCCGGCTAGAGGTCGGCGATCCTTTACCTGACTGTTGCGAAGGGCGGCGGGCGGATAGGCGCAATTTTGCCCGCGGCGGGCGTGCGTAAAACGCAGCAGTTACCGCCCGGGAGGCGCAAAATAGCACGTAATTAACGGACGCCCCAAAAACGCATTTTTCGGCCGTTTTCGGCCGAAATCGGCTGCGCCGGCGCTCCAAAAACGAGCGCTCGCCCCGGCTAGAGGTCGGCGATCCTTTACCTGACTGTTGCGAAGGGCGGCGGGCGGATAGGCGCAATTTTGCCCGCGGCGGGCGTGCGTAAAACGCAGCAGTTACCGCCCGGGAGGCGCAAAATAGCACGTAATTAACGGACGCCCAAAACGCATTTTTCGGCCGTTTTCGGCCGAAATCGGCTGCGCCGGCGCTCCAAAAACGAGCGCTCTGCCCCGGCTAGAGGTCGGCGATCCTTTACCTGACGTTGCGAAGGGCGGCGGGCGGATAGGCGCAATTTTGCCCGCGGCGGGCGTGCGTAAAACGCAGCAGTTACCGCCCGGGAGGCGCAAAATAGCACGGACGCCCCAAAAACGCATTTTTCGGCCGTTTTCGGCCGAAATCGGCTGCGCCGGCGCTCCAAAAACGAGCGCTCGCCCCGGCTAGAGGTCGGCGATCCTTTACCTGACTGTTGCGAAGGGCGGCGGGCGGATAGGCGCAATTTTGCCCGCGGCGGGCGTGCGTAAAACGCAGCAGTTACCGCCCGGGAGGCGCAAAATAGCACGTAATTAACGGACGCCCAGAAAACGCATTTTTCGGCCGTTTTCGGCCGAAATCGGCTGCGCCGGCGCTCCAAAAACGAGCGCTCTGCCCCGGCTAGAGGTCGGCGATCCTTTACCTGACTGTTGCGAAGGGCGGCGGGCGGATAGGCGCAATTTTGCCCGCGGCGGCGTGCGTAAAACGCAGCAGTTACCGCCCGGGAGGCGCAAAATAGCACGTAATTAACGGACGCCCCAAAAACGCATTTTTCGGCCGTTTTCGGCCGAAATCGGCTGCGCCGGCGCTCCAAAAACGAGCGCTCTGCCCCGGCTAGAGGTCGGCGATCCTTTACCTGACTTGCGAAGGGCGGCGCGGATAGGCGCAATTTTGCCCGCGGCGGGCGTGCGTAAAACGCAGCAGTTACCGCCCGGGAGGCGCAAAATAGCACGTAATTAACGGACGCCCCAAAAACGCATTTTTCGGCCGTTTTCGGCCGAAATCGGCTGCGCCGGCGCTCCAAAAACGAGCGCTCTGCCCCGGCTAGAGGTCGGCGATCCTTTACCTGACTGTTGCGAAGGGCGGCGGGCGGATAGGCGCAATTTTGCCCGCGGCGGGCGTGCGTAAAACGCAGCAGTTACCGCCCGGGAGGCGCAAAATAGCACGTAATTAACGGACGCCCCAAAAACGCATTTTTCGGCCGTTTTCGGCCGAAATCGGCTGCGCCGGCGCTCCAAAAACGAGCGCTCTGCCCCGGCTAGAGGTCGGCGATCCTTTACCTGACTGTTGCGAAGGGCGGCGGGCGGATAGGCGCAATTTTGCCCGCGGCGGGCGTGCGTAAAACGCAGCAGTTACCGCCCGGGAGGCGCCAAATAGCACGAACGTAACGTAACGGACGCCCCAGAAAACGCATTTTTCGGCCGTTTTCGGCCGAAATCGGCTGCGCCGGCGCTCCAAAAACGAGCGCTCGCCCCGGCTAGAGGTCGGCGATCCTTTACCTGACTGTTGCGAAGGGCGGCGGGCGGATAGGCGCAATTTTGCCCGCGGCGGGCGTGCGTAAAACGCAGCAGTTACCGCCCGGGAGGCGCAAAATAGCACGTAATTAACGGACCCCCAAAAACGCATTTTTCGGCCGTTTTCGGCCGAAATCGGCTGCGCCGGCGCTCCAAAAACGAGCGCTCTGCCCCGGCTAGAGGTCGGCGATCCTTTACCTGACTGTTGCGAAGGGCGGCGGGCGGATAGGCGCAATTTTGCCCGCGGCGGGCGTGCGTAAAACGCAGCAGTTACCGCCCGGGAGGCGCAAAATAGCACGTAATTAACGGACGCCCCGAAAACGCATTTTTCGGCCGTTTTCGGCCGAAATCGGCTGCGCCGGCGCTCCAAAAACGAGCGCTCGCCCCGGCTAGAGGTCGGCGATCCTTTACCTGACGTTGCGAAGGGCGGCGGGCGGATAGGCGCAATTTTGCCCGCGGCGGGCGTGCGTAAAACGCAGCAGTTACCGCCCGGGAGGCGCAAAATAGCACGTAATTAACGGACGCCCCAAAAACGCATTTTTCGGCCGTTTTCGGCCGAAATCGGCTGCGCCGGCGCTCCAAAAACGAGCGCTCTGCCCCGGCTAGAGGTCGGCGATCCTTTACCTGACTTGCGAAGGGCGGCGGGCGGATAGGCGCAATTTTGCCCGCGGCGGGCGTGCGTAAAACGCAGCAGTTACCGCCCGGGAGGCGCAAAATAGCACGTAATTAACGGACGCCCCAAAAACGCATTTTTCGGCCGTTTTCGGCCGAAATCGGCTGCGCCGGCGCTCCAAAAACGAGCGCTCTGCCCCGGCTAGAGGTCGGCGATCCTTTACCTGACTGTTGCGAAGGGCGGCGGGCGGATAGGCGCAATTTTGCCCGCGGCGGGCGTGCGTAAAACGCAGCAGTTACCGCCCGGGAGGCGCAAAATAGCACGTAATTAACGGACGCCCCAAAAACGCATTTTTCGGCCGTTTTCGGCCGAAATCGGCTGCGCCGGCGCTCCAAAAACGAGCGCTCGCCCCGGCTAGAGGTCGGCGATCCTTTACCTGACTGTTGCGAAGGGCGGCGGGCGGATAGGCGCAATTTTGCCCGCGGCGGGCGTGCGTAAAACGCAGCAGTTACCGCCCGGGAGGCGCAAAATAGCACGTAATTAACGGACGCCCCAGAAAACGCATTTTTCGGCCGTTTTCGGCCGAAATCGGCTGCGCCGGCGCTCCAAAAACGAGCGCTCTGCCCCGGCTAGAGGTCGGCGATCCTTTACCTGACTGTTGCGAAGGGCGGCGGGCGGATAGGCGCAATTTTGCCCGCGGCGGGCGTGCGTAAAACGCAGCAGTTACCGCCCGGGAGGCGCAAAATAGCACGTAATTAACGGACGCCCCAGAAAACGCATTTTTCGGCCTTTTCGGCCGAAATCGGCTGCGCCGGCGCTCCAAAAACGAGCGCTCTGCCCCGGCTAGAGGTCGGCGATCCTTTACCTGACTGTTGCGAAGGGCGGCGGGCGGATAGGCGCAATTTTGCCGCGGCGGGCGTGCGTAAAACGCAGCAGTTACCGCCCGGGAGGCGCAAAATAGCACGTAATTAACGGACGCCCCAGAAAACGCATTTTTCGGCCGTTTTCGGCCGAAATCGGCTGCGCCGGCGCTCCAAAAACGAGCGCTCTGCCCCGGCTAGAGGTCGGCGATCCTTTACCTGACGTTGCGAAGGGCGGCGGGCGGATAGGCGCAATTTTGCCGCGGCGGGCGTGCGTAAAACGCAGCAGTTACCGCCCGGGAGGCGCAAAATAGCACGTAATTAACGGACGCCCCAAAAACGCATTTTTCGGCCGTTTTCGGCCGAAATCGGCTGCGCCGGCGCTCCAAAAACGAGCGCTCGCCCCGGCTAGAGGTCGGCGATCCTTTACCTGACTTGCGAAGGGCGGCGGGCGGATAGGCGCAATTTTGCCCGCGGCGGGCGTGCGTAAAACGCAGCAGTTACCGCCCGGGAGGCGCAAAATAGCACGTAATTAACGGACGCCCCAGAAAACGCATTTTTCGGCCGTTTTCGGCCGAAATCGGCTGCGCCGGCGCTCCAAAAACGAGCGCTCTGCCCCGGCTAGAGGTCGGCGATCCTTTACCTGACTGTTGCGAAGGCGGCGGGCGGATAGGCGCAATTTTGCCCGCGGCGGGCGTGCGTAAAACGCAGCAGTTACCGCCCGGGAGGCGCAAAATAGCACGTAATTAACGGACGCCCCAAAAACGCATTTTTCGGCCGTTTTCGGCCGAAATCGGCTGCGCCGGCGCTCCAAAAACGAGCGCTCGCCCCGGCTAGAGGTCGGCGATCCTTTACCTGACGTTGCGAAGGGCGGCGGGCGGATAGGCGCAATTTTGCCCGCGGCGGGCGTGCGTAAAACGCAGCAGTTACCGCCCGGGAGGCGCAAAATAGCACGTAATTAACGGACGCCCCAAAAACGCATTTTTCGGCCGTTTTCGGCCGAAATCGGCTGCGCGCGGCGCTCCAAAAACGAGCGCGCTCTGCCCCGGCTAGAGGTCGGCGATCCTTTACCTGACGTTGCGAAGGGCGGCGGGCGGATAGGCGCAATTTTGCCCGCGGCGGGCGTGCGTAAAACGCAGCAGTTACCGCCCGGGAGGCGCAAAATAGCACGTAATTAACGGACGCCCCAGAAAACGCATTTTTCGGCCGTTTTCGGCCGAAATCGGCTGCGCCGGCGCTCCAAAAACGAGCGCTCTGCCCCGGCTAGAGGTCGGCGATCCTTTACCTGACTGTTGCGAAGGGCGGCGGGCGGATAGGCGCAATTTTGCCCGCGGCGGGCGTGCGTAAAACGCAGCAGTTACCGCCCGGGAGGCGCAAAATAGCACGTAATTAACGGACGCCCAAAAAACGCATTTTTCGGCCGTTTTCGGCCGAAATCGGCTGCGCCGGCGCTCCAAAAACGAGCGCTCTGCCCCGGCTAGAGGTCGGCGATCCTTTACCTGACGTTGCGAAGGGCGGCGGGCGGATAGGCGCAATTTTGCCCGCGGCGGGCGTGCGTAAAACGCAGCAGTTACCGCCCGGGAGGCGCAAAATAGCACGTAATTAACGGACGCCCCAAAAACGGCATTTTTCGGCCGTTTTCGGCCGAAATCGGCTGCGCCGGCGCTCCAAAAACGAGCGCTCTGCCCCGGCTAGAGGTCGGCGATCCTTTACCTGACTGTTGCGAAGGGCGGCGGGCGGATAGGCGCAATTTTGCCCGCGGCGGGCGTGCGTAAAACGCAGCAGTTACGCCCGGGAGGCGCAAAATAGCACGTAATTAACGGACGCCCCAAAAACGCATTTTTCGGCCGTTTTCGGCCGAAATCGGCTGCGCCGGCGCTCCAAAAACGAGCGCTCTGCCCCGGCTAGAGGTCGGCGATCCTTTACCTGACGTTGCGAAGGGCGGCGGGCGGATAGGCGCAATTTTGCCGCGGCGGGCGTGCGTAAAACGCAGCAGTTACCGCCCGGGAGGCGCAAAATAGCACGTAATTAACGGACGCCCAAAAACGCATTTTTCGGCCGTTTTCGGCCGAAATCGGCTGCGCCGGCGCTCCAAAAACGAGCGCTCTGCCCCGGCTAGAGGTCGGCGATCCTTTACCTGACTGTTGCGAAGGGCGGCGGGCGGATAGGCGCAATTTTGCCCGCGGCGGGCGTGCGTAAAACGCAGCAGTTACCGCCCGGGAGGCGCAAAATAGCACGTAATTAACGGACGCCCCAAAAACGTCATTTTTTCGGCCGTTTTTGGCCGAAATCGGCTGCGCCGGCGCTCCAAAAACGAGCGCTCTGCCCCGGCTAGAGGTCGGCGATCCTTTACCTGACTGTTGCGAAGGGCGGCGGGCGGATAGGCGCAATTTTGCCGCGGCGGCGGGCGTGCGGTAAAACGCAGCAGTTACCGCCCGGGAGGCGCAAAATAGCACGTAATTAACGGACGCCCAAAAACGCATTTTTCGGCCGTTTTCGGCCGAAATCGGCTGCGCCGGCGCTCCAAAAACGAGCGCTCTGCCCCGGCTAGAGGTCGGCGATCCTTTACCTGACTGTTGCGAAGGGCGGCGGGCGGATAGGCGCAATTTTGCCCGCGGCGGGCGTGCGTAAAACGCAGCAGTTACCGCCCGGGAGGCGCAAAATAGCACGTAATTAACGGACGCCCCAAAAACGCATTTTTCGGCCGTTTTCGGCCGAAATCGGCTGCGCCGGCGCTCCAAAAACGAGCGCCTGCCCCGGCTAGAGGTCGGCGATCCTTTACCTGACC
>CAAHFI010702505.1:0-13878 GCA_900893395.1 Euglena gracilis
CAGCAGGCAAGGGAGGGGGGAGGGGGAAGGGGCAGCCCAGCGCGCCAGACAGACGGGCAGCCACCGGAGGACCGGAGGCCAAGGGAGGGGGGAGGGGGAAGGGAAGGGGCAGCCCAGTGCGCCAAGACAGACGGGCAGCCAGGGGACAGGAGGCCAAGGGAGGGGGGAGGGGAAAGGGAAAGGCAAGAAACCCACGTGTAAAAGAGAGAGAGAGAGAGAGAGAGAGAGAGAGAGAGAGAGAGAGAGAGAGAGAGAGAGAGAGAGAGAGAGAGAGAGAGAGAGAGAGAGAGAGAGAGAGAGAGAGAGAGGAGGACGGGGAGGACGAGGCCGAGGACGAGGCGACGGAGCCCAAGATCGACACGGCCACGGAGATCCCCGAAACCCGCGTGCCGGGCACGGAACTGCCAGCCGTGCCCGTCATGCGGGTACCAGAACGAGGTGTACCACGCCGACGGGGCCCTGGGGGTGGGGGGCTCGCCGGCGGTGGCATCCCCGGGCCCCCGGGCCCTGGCGCGGGGTCCGGGGGTGGCGTGAAAGGCGTGCGGAGCCCATGGGGGGAGCGCCGCCCCCCCAGCACGCACGCACGCACGGGGACCGCCACACACCCACCAGCAGGCAAGGGAGGGGGGAGGGGGAAGGGGCAGCCCAGCGCGCCAGACAGACGGGCAGCCACCGGAGGACCGGAGGCCAAGGGAGGGGGAGGGGGAAAGGGAAGGGGCAGCCCAGTGCGCCAGACAGACGGGCAGCCACCGGGGACAGGAGGCCAAGGGAGGGGGGAGGGGGAAAGGGAAAGGCAAGGGAAACCCACGTGGTAAAAGAGAGAGCGACGCGGGCAACCGCGGCCACCCCACAACGGGTGGAGGAGAGTGACGGTGAGCGTCGCGCGGCACACGCCAGCCCGCGACGACAGGCCGCTCCCATACCCAGTCCACGGGAAGCACGCGAGGCAGGTGGAGAGGAGCACGGGAAGGCAGGCGTGGACGTGGAGGTCATGGGAGGACTGGCACGTGAACGCCGTGCAACGGCGTTCCTGGCGCAAGAGCCCGATTCGGCGACTGCTGGAGCTCCGGCACGCTGAGGCACAAGCCAACGGAGACCGGGCCAATTACTTCTCCCCGGAGGCAGTGACCACCTGGCACGGGATGATCTACGGGGCGTACCATTTCCCAACAGGGAAGTGGTACGTGGGCCAGACGGTCAACACCATCCGCCAGCGGGCACGAGAGCACTGGTACGCACGAAAGTCGGCGCGGGACTTCCTGCACCTGGCGCTGGCAGACGACCCGGACCCGATGACCTGGCTGGCCCTGCCACTGGAGATCATCCCCAAGGAGCTGTGGCGATGTCCAGAGGCAGACCGACAAGCAGGGTGGCGGAAGAAAGAGCGGGCGCTCTTCCGGGCGGTGGCCACCCCGAGGGAGAAGTACTGGGTGGACAAGCTGAGGTCCATGTGGCCAAAGGGATGGAACTCAGCGTACCCGGGCAAGCCCGCAAGCGCGGGCCACCTGCCCCCCAGTGGAGCAACCGCGCCACGGGAACCAGCACGGGACCTGGAGGCGGCAAAGAGCGCCATCCGGCAGTGGCAGGCAGACCCGAGGGCAACAAGGCGGTGGCTGCACGTGCTGGCACGCGAGGACCTGGTGGAGATCCTGGAGGGGCTGGAGAAGGGACTGCGCCCAACAGAGCAGACGGCGACAACGGCTGCGATCGCAGCAGAAGCCCGGGAGGCACTCCGAAAGCGCAAGGCGGAGAAGAAGGCCCGGGATTTCGTCCGCTTCCTGTACGGGCACCCCATCGCCGAGAAGATGGCCCTGCCGGACATCATCCGCGACCCCGAGGTGTACAAGCTCCACCCAGAGCCGGAGGTGGGGGCAGCCATCATGGTGGTGCACAAGTTCGCCCCGCAGATCGCCAGCGCACTGTTCAACTACAAGGACTGGGCCATGCACCCACAGCCGATGGACGCCGACGGGGAGGAGCACTGCCCCTGCCGGACGCAGGTGCGACCGAACGCCACGCTGGTGGAGGGGCACGTCCTCTCCACAGACCCCGACGAGCTGGCGTCCCCGTACCTGAGGGAGATCCTCAGCAAGGGGAAGAAGTACCGCCTGCGGCTGCCCATCTCGTCAGTGCTGGCGCGCCTCGACGACGGCCTCCGCCAGTACGTGGAGTACAAGACCAAGGCCCACCAAGACGACGAGGGCTACCGCACGGGCCTGCTGAAGTGGGCGGAAGCGGTGCGGGCACGCGCAGAGGCCCGCATCACGCAGGCGGCGAGGGAGCACCCCCACGAGCCAGACGGGTACCCCAACCTGCAGGAGCAGCTCAGCGCAGCCAAGAGAGCGCTGGTGTTCGGGCCGGAGGACAGGGCACCGCACGCCCTGTTCTTCGCCTGCGGGCGGCTGTTCGCGGCGAAGCTGCACGAGCGGCTGGAAGCGACCGGGGCATTCGTCCCAGACGCCCGCCCGCCGGCGGACCTGCTGGAGCAGATCAAGGCCCTGAACGACGAGCTGCAGCTCCTCCACCACCCACGGCTGCCATACCTCTATGGAGCATGGAAGGCCAAGAAGCAAGCCTTCCGCTGGATTGCCGGGACGGCCCGGAACCAGGACGAAGGCGACCATGAGGAAGAAGAAGGAAAGCCAAAGAACGCCCTCTCCGAAGTGGGCGGCCTCATGGTCAAAGTGCTCCAAGTGGTGATGGCTACCCTGCGGCGAAAGGACCGGGAAGCAGTGGGCAAAGGCAACAAGTCCCGCTACTGGATCATCGAGGACATCGATGAGTTCGTGCAGGAGTTCCGGGTGCTGGCGCAAAGCCGAGCCTGGCGCCGTGCCGTGGGCAACGTATGACTTCACCACCATGTACGAGGCGCTGGAGCACGAGCACCTGGTGCACGGGGTGATGGCAGCGGTGAAGGAGCCTGGGAGGAGGAAACCACCGGCAAAGCACGGGACACGGGCCAACACCCACGAGACGTGGACCTACGCCTGGGGGCAGGGGGCTGGCACGAGGCGGCCAAGGTGAAGGACGCCCCCGGAATGCCGTGGTTCACGCTGCCGAGGGTGGAGGACACCCTGCGCAAGATGCTGGCCAACCTCTACGCGGTGAACGGCGGGGTGGTGCGGAAGCAGCAAAAGGGAGTACCCATGGGGCTGGAGTGCTCCCCGCAGCTGGCCAACCTGTACGCCTACGCCGTGGAGAGCAGGTGGGTGGACCGAACGGCACCGACCAACGTCCTGATGCGGCGGTACATCGACGACATCATCGTCATGGGACCAGATGCCCTCATCCCCGGGAAAGGGCTGCCCACCGAGGAGGACTACGGGATGCAGTACAAGTCCACCGCCGAGGAGCCCCACAGCCTCATCTACCTGGGGGTGCGGCTGTTCGTGGACGACCGCGGACAAGCCCACTCGGTCCTGCACGACCGTGCAGTGGACTACCCCATCCGGGTGGACCGATACCCCGAGGGCACAACAGTGGCCAACCCAGCCCAGCTGGCAGGCGTCATCATGGGCCGGTTGGTGGCAGCCCAACGGACATGCAGCCGCATGGATCTGTTCCAAGACGCGGTGGCCGGCATCTTCACCCACGCGCATCGCAGGGGATACCCACGGAGAATGGTGCACTCCACGTGGACCCGGTTCCTGTGGCGGTACTGGGACGCGGCATCCGTCACCACGCGGGAACTGCGGGCGTGGTTCCACGACGCGTGGCGAAAGGTGACGGAAGCGGAGGAGGGGGGACAGCGCAGGCCGGCCCCCAAGTGGCCAACGTGGGAAGCCCGCGTACCACTGCCGCGGGACAGTGGCAGGGGAACACCACAGCACCCACCACCGCGGGACGCAGCAGGGCACCAGGCAGCATGTGAGGGGACCCCCCAGCCCCAAGCAGCACAACGGGAGCCCATCGACGACCTCATCGATCTCACCACGCCACCGGGGTCCCCGCCACACGCAAGCCAAGGCGACGGGGAGCCGCAGGGCGGCTCCTCGCAACCAGCCAGCAGCTACCGCCCGATGGCACCGCCGCTGATACCGTACCCCCTCCCACCGAGCGGCAGGGGAGGGGTGGGGCCAACCAGGACCGGACGACCAGGACAGAGGGGGGCAGGGCAGAAAGGCAACATACCGCCGAGAAGGCCGTGGTCTTCACCGGTGTACCCCACGCGGGGGGCTGCCAGCTCGTCGTCGACTTGGGCCGAAAGGCTGTGCGATGGGGCTGTCCGCCTTCCGAGTCGCTGCCACTGCACGCCCCTCTCGCACAGGAGCGTGCAGTGGGGGGCGCACTCTCCCCACGAGCACAGCCACCTCACGTCCTGTCGCCGAAACACGGTGCACAGCGAGCACACAGGAGCGGGAGGTGGCCGGCGCTTCCCCACACCCACCACACAGACATCAGCGGCGACGCCAACCAGCCAGCAGCCGCCAACAACCACAGTGCAGCAGCCGCTGCAAGTGGTCCAGGTGCCCCAACCGTACCCGGTGCCGGTGCCGGTGCCCACCCCCTGTCCCGTGCCGGTGTACGTCGAGCGCGTGGTGCCGGTACAGATCCCAGTGCCGTACCACGTACCCGTGCCGGTGGTCGTGGAGCGCGCAGTGCCCACACCGTACCCGGTGCCGGTGCACGTGGAGCGCCTGGTGCCAGTGGAACGCCCACTCCGCTGCCGTGGCTGGACACCGGGGCAGTGACCGCGCTGCTCCGGGGGGCGAGCGCACAGCTGCCCATGCCAGTCCAACGCTGATCCAAGCGGTCAGCAGCACCACCGGGCCGACGAGGGCCCGGTGGCAGCGGGAGATGGGGCGACCACAGCCTACCCGGCGGAAGGAGCAGTGGACCCCCAACGGGCACTGCTCATCGAAATGGTGCGATGGATCTGGCAGCAGCAACAGCAGCAGCAAGAGAGCCGCCACCTCACCCACCGCGCCACGCTGGCGATCGAAGACGCACCCACCGCCGCCACACCCACATCGCCCGCAGCAGGCACCACCCCGGCAGGAGCAGCACCACCGCCAAGCAGCAACCACCACCACCCGCAACGGAAGGGGCCAGCACCACCGCCACGCCAGCAGCACCACCAGGCAGCACCAGCCCCGTGCCCGCAGCAGCAGCAGCAGCAAGCAGCACGCCGGCCCCACCAACACCAACCACAAGCGCCACACCGCCACCGAGCGCCACCCCCACGCAGGAAGCACAAAGCACCACAGCCACCGAGGAGGCACCGGCAAGAAGCGACCCCATGGCCACAGACCGACTCCTGGGCAACAAGCGCCCAGTGTCGGTGGTGGTGGAGGAGGCGGCCACACCACAGCCCACCGAAGGGGACGACGCCTCGCAGGCAACCCAACCAAGCCAGCGCAAGAAGAGGCTGTACACGCGCTTGGCCGAGTGGCCGGCGGAGTGGCGGGAGCAGTACGAGCGGTTCAAGGCCACGCCCAAAGCAAGCGACCGCCACGAGATGTGGCAGGGGTGGGACCAAAGCCTCCAAGACCAAGTGTGGGCAGCCGTCGCCGACAAGCGGAGGGACGAGATCCGCCGATGGAAGGCGATGGAGAACGAAGGCCCAACCCAAGCAGAAGACCAAGCCAGCAGCACGCGAGAAGAGAGGCGGAGGTCCCACACCGGAGCGGAAGAAGAAGGTGGAGAACCCACCAGCCACGACTGGCAGGAAGGCCAGCGCATCGGGGAGGCGAAGCAGCCAGGCCCAGAAGAGGAAGGGTCGGCAGCGGACCCCCCGAGGGGCAAGCGGGGAGCCCAAAGAATCACCCGCAACCGGCCTGGGGCGGCTCTCCAGGGGTACCTGCCGATCACCGGCAGGGCGTGTCCCGGCACGCCGTCAATCGGGACCCCAAACAAACCCACCAGCACCATGACACAAAAATCACAGGCATGCCAGGCAATGACGGCCTGCCCGGCGCAGAGGACCTCTGCCCCGGGTGGCAGGCGGGGCGCCAGCCTAAGAACCCGCAACCGACCTGGGGCGGATCTCCAGGGGTACCTGCCAATCACTGGCAGGGCGTGGCCCGACACGCCGTCAAGCGGGACGAAGGAGCAGAAGAACCGTGCCCCAGAAGCAGAAGCCAAGACCAGCACGACTGGAAGAAAGGGGCACGGATCGGGGAAGCAAAGAACCCCGGACCACCCCAAAGAGGGTACCAACAGCCCAACCCAAAAGGGGGGCCCAGCGAGGAGGACAACAAACAGGAAAAGGACAGACACAGCCCAGGAAAGGAGGCAAGGGTGGCAAAGGAAACGTCACCCCACAAGGAAGCCGGCAGGGCCAACCCCAAGGAGAGGGCTGGCAAACAGCACAAAGCACCGGCCGAAAACGCCTCCAAAAGCGCCTCCAAGGGCTCCAACGAGCGCTGCAAGAAATGCAGCAAGAGCTCGACCAATGGCGGCAGAATCCGCCCCCGCAGCAGCAGCAGCAACGACCGGACCTAAGGGACGACAACCCCTGGGCCCCCCTGCAGCCACAGCAACAACGCCGGGGCGGAAGAGATCCATTGGGTTTGAACCCCCAAGCCGCCAAGCGAGCAGGCAGCCGCCACCAGAGCAACGAGGAGGACGCGGAGGACGGGGAGGACGAGGCCGTGGACGAGGCGACGGAGCCCAAGATCGACACGGCCACGGAGATCCCCGAAACCCGCGTGCCGGGCACGGAACTGCCAGCCGTGCCCGTCATGCGGGTACCAGAACGAGGTGTACCACGCCGACGGGGCCCTGGGGGGTGGGGGGCTCGCCGGCGGTGGCATCCCCGGGCCCCCGGGCCCTGGCGCGGGGTCCGGGGGTGGCGTGAAAGGCGTGCGGAGCCCATGGGGGGAGCGCCGCCCCCCAGCACGCACGCACGCACGGGGACCGCCACACACCCACCAGCAGGCAAGGGAGGGGGGAGGGGGAAGGGGCAGCCCAGCGCGCCAGACAGACGGGCAGCCACCGGAGGACCGGAGGCCAAGGGAGGGGGGAGGGGGAAAGGGAAGGGGCAGCCCAGTGCGCCAGACAGACGGGCAGCCACCGGGGGACAGGAGGCCAAGGGAGGGGGGAGGGGGAAAGGGAAAGGCAAGGGAAACCCACGTGGTAAAAGAGAGAGCGACGCGGGCAACCGCGGCCACCCCACAACGGGTGGAGGGAGAGTGACGGTGAGCGTCGCGCGGCACACGCCAGCCCGCGACGACAGGCCGCTCCCATACCCAGTCCACGGGAAGCACGCGAGGCAGGTGGAGAGGAGCACGGGAAGGCAGGCGTGGACGTGGAGGTCATGGGAGGACTGGCACGTGAACGCCGTGCAACGGCGTTCCTGGCGCAAGAGCCCGATTCGGCGACTGCTGGAGCTCCGGCACGCTGAGGCACAAGCCAACGGAGACCGGGCCAATTACTTCTCCCCGGAGGCAGTGACCACCTGGCACGGGATGATCTACGGGGCGTACCATTTCCCAACAGGGAAGTGGTACGTGGGCCAGACGGTCAACACCATCCGCCAGCGGGCACGAGAGCACTGGTACGCACGAAAGTCGGCGCGGGACTTCCTGCACCTGGCGCTGGCAGACGACCCGGACCCGATGACCTGGCTGGCCCTGCCACTGGAGATCATCCCCAAGGAGCTGTGGCGATGTCCAGAGGCAGACCGACAAGCAGGGTGGCGGAAGAAAGAGCGGGCGCTCTTCCGGGCGGTGGCCACCCCGAGGGAGAAGTACTGGGTGGACAAGCTGAGGTCCATGTGGCCAAAGGGATGGAACTCAGCGTACCCGGGCAAGCCCGCAAGCGCGGGCCACCTGCCCCCCAGTGGAGCAACCGCGCCACGGGAACCAGCACGGGACCTGGAGGCGGCAAAGAGCGCCATCCGGCAGTGGCAGGCAGACCCGAGGGCAACAAGGCGGTGGCTGCACGTGCTGGCGCGCGAGGACCTGGTGGAGATCCTGGAGGGGCTGGAGAAGGGACTGCGCCCAACAGAGCAGACGGCGACAACGGCTGCGATCGCAGCAGAAGCCCGGGAGGCACTCCGAAAGCGCAAGGCGGAGAAGAAGGCCCGGGATTTCGTCCGCTTCCTGTACGGGCACCCCATCGCCGAGAAGATGGCCCTGCCGGACATCATCCGCGACCCCGAGGTGTACAAGCTCCACCCAGAGCCGGAGGTGGGGGCAGCCATCATGGTGGTGCACAAGTTCGCCCCGCAGATCGCCAGCGCACTGTTCAACTACAAGGACTGGGCCATGCACCCACAGCCGATGGACGCCGACGGGGAGGAGCACTGCCCCTGCCGGACGCAGGTGCGACCGAACGCCACGCTGGTGGAGGGGCACGTCCTCTCCACAGACCCCGACGAGCTGGCGTCCCCGTACCTGAGGGAGATCCTCAGCAAGGGGAAGAAGTACCGCCTGCGGCTGCCCATCTCGTCAGTGCTGGCGCGCCTCGACGACGGCCTCCGCCAGTACGTGGAGTACAAGACCAAGGCCCACCAAGACGACGAGGGCTACCGCACGGGCCTGCTGAAGTGGGCGGAAGCGGTGCGGGCACGCGCAGAGGCCCGCATCACGCAGGCGGCGAGGGAGCACCCCCACGAGCCAGACGGGTACCCCAACCTGCAGGAGCAGCTCAGCGCAGCCAAGAGAGCGCTGGTGTTCGGGCCGGAGGACAGGGCACCGCACGCCCTGTTCTTCGCCTGCGGGCGGCTGTTCGCGGCGAAGCTGCACGAGCGGCTGGAAGCGACCGGGGCATTCGTCCCAGACGCCCGCCCGCCGGCGGACCTGCTGGAGCAGATCAAGGCCCTGAACGACGAGCTGCAGCTCCTCCACCACCCACGGCTGCCATACCTCTATGGAGCATGGAAGGCCAAGAAGCAAGCCTTCCGCTGGATTGCCGGGACGGCCCGGAACCAGGACGAAGGCGACCATGAGGAAGAAGAAGGAAAGCCAAAGAACGCCCTCTCCGAAGTGGGCGGCCTCATGGTCAAAGTGCTCCAAGTGGTGATGGCTACCCTGCGGCGAAAGGACCGGGAAGCAGTGGGCAAAGGCAACAAGTCCCGCTACTGGATCATCGAGGACATCGATGAGTTCGTGCAGGAGTTCCGGGTGCTGGCGCAAAGCCGAGCGCTGAGCGCCGTGCCGTGGGCAACGTATGACTTCACCACCATGTACGAGGCGCTGGAGCACGAGCACCTGGTGCACGGGGTGATGGCAGCGGTGAAGGAAGCCTGGGAGGAGGAAACCACCGGCAAAGCACGGGACACGGGCCAACACCCACGAGACGTGGACCTACGCCTGGGGGCAGGGGGCTGGCACGAGGCGGCCAAGGTGAAGGACGCCCCCGGAATGCCGTGGTTCACGCTGCCGAGGGTGGAGGACACCCTGCGCAAGATGCTGGCCAACCTCTACGCGGTGAACGGCGGGGTGGTGCGGAAGCAGCAAAAGGGAGTACCCATGGGGCTGGAGTGCTCCCCGCAGCTGGCCAACCTGTACGCCTACGCCGTGGAGAGCAGGTGGGTGGACCGAACGGCACCGACCAACGTCCTGATGCGGCGGTACATCGACGACATCATCGTCATGGGACCAGATGCCCTCACCCCGGGAAAGGGCTGCCCACCGAGGAGGACTACGGGATGCAGTACAAGTCCACCGCCGAGGAGCCCCACAGCCTCATCTACCTGGGGGTGCGGCTGTTCGTGGACGACCGCGGACAAGCCCACTCGGTCCTGCACGACCGTGCAGTGGACTACCCCATCCGGGTGGACCGATACCCCGAGGGCACAACAGTGGCCAACCCAGCCCAGCTGGCAGGCGTCATCATGGGCCGGTTGGTGGCAGCCCAACGGACATGCAGCCGCATGGATCTGTTCCAAGACGCGGTGGCCGGCATCTTCACCCACGCGCATCGCAGGGGATACCCACGGAGAATGGTGCACTCCACGTGGACCCGGTTCCTGTGGCGGTACTGGGACGCGGCATCCGTCACCACGCGGGAACTGCGGGCGTGGTTCCACGACGCGTGGCGAAAGGTGACGGAAGCGGAGGAGGGGGGACAGCGCAGGCCGGCCCCCAAGTGGCCAACGTGGGAAGCCCGCGTACCACTGCCGCGGGACAGTGGCAGGGGAACACCACAGCACCCACCACCGCGGGACGCAGCAGGGCACCAGGCAGCATGTGAGGGGACCCCCCAGCCCCAAGCAGCACAACGGGAGCCCATCGACGACCTCATCGACCTCACCACGCCACCGGGGTCCCCGCCACACGCAAGCCAGGCGACGGGGAGCCGCAGGGCGGCTCCTCGCAACCAGCCAGCAGCTACCGCCCGATGGCACCGCCGCTGATACCGTACCCCCTCCACCGAGCGGCAGGGGAGGGGTGGGGCCAACCAGGACCGGACGACCAGGACAGAGGGGGGCAGGGCAGAAAGGCAACATACCGCCGAGAAGGCCGTGGTCTTCACCGGTGTACCCCACGCGGGGGGCTGCCAGCTCGTCGTCGACTTGGGCCGAAAAGGCTGTGCGATGGGGCTGTCCGCCTTCCGAGTCGCTGCCACTGCACGCCCCTCTCGCACAGGAGCGTGCAGTGGGGGGCGCACTCTCCCCACGAGCACAGCCACCTCACGTCCCTGTCGCCGAAACACGGTGCACAGCGAGCACACAGGAGCGGGAGGTGGCCGGCGCTTCCCCACACCCACCACACAGACATCAGCGGCGACGCCAACCAGCCAGCAGCCGCCAACAACCACAGTGCAGCAGCCGCTGCAAGTGGTCCAGGTGCCCCAACCGTACCCGGTGCCGGTGCCGGTGCCCACCCCTGTCCCGTGCCGGTGTACGTCGAGCGCGTGGTGCCGGTACAGATCCCAGTGCCGTACCACGTACCCGTGCCGGTGGTCGTGGAGCGCGCAGTGCCCACACCTACCCGGTGCCGGTGCACGTGGAGCGCCTGGTGCCAGTGGAACGCCCACTCCCGCTGCCGTGGCTGGACACCGGGGCAGTGACCGCGCTGCTCCGGGGGGCGAGCGCACAGCTGCCCATGCCAGTCCAACGCCTGATCCAAGCGGTCAGCAGCACCACCGGGCCGACGAGGGCCCGGTGGCAGCGGGAGATGGGGCGACCACAGCCCTACCCGGCGGAAGGAGCAGTGGACCCCCAACGGGCACTGCTCATCGAAATGGTGCGATGGATCTGGCAGCAGCAACAGCAGCAGCAAGAGAGCCGCCACCTCACCCACCGCGCCACGCTGGCGATCGAAGACGCACCCACCGCCGCCACACCCACATCGCCCGCAGCAGGCACCACCCCGGCAGGAGCAGCACCACCGCCAAGCAGCAACCACCACCACCCGCAACGGAAGGGGCCAGCACCACCGCCACGCCAGCAGCACCACCAGGCAGCACCAGCCCCGGCCCGCAGCAGCAGCAGCAAGCAGCACGCCGGCCCACCAACACCAACCACAAGCGCCACACCGCCACCGAGCGCCACCCCCACGCAGGAAGCACAAAGCACCACAGCCACGAGGAGGCACCGGCAAGAAGCGACCCCATGGCCACAGACCGACTCCTGGGCAACAAGCGCCCAGTGTCGGTGGTGGTGGAGGAGGCGGCCACACCACAGCCCACCGAAGGGGACGACGCCTCGCAGGCAACCCAACCAAGCCAGCGCAAGAAGAGGCTGTACACGCGCTTGGCCGAGTGGCCGGCGGAGTGGCGGGAGCAGTACGAGCGGTTCAAGGCCACGCCCAAAGCAAGCGACCGCCACGAGATGTGGCAGGGGTGGGACCAAAGCCTCCAAGACCAAGTGTGGGCAGCCGTCGCCGACAAGCGGAGGGACGAGATCCGCCGATGGAAGGCGATGGAGAACGAAGGCCCAACCCAAGCAGAAGACCAAGCGAGCAGCACGCGAGAAAGAGGCGGAGGTCCCACACCGGAGCGGAAGAGAAGGTGGAGAACCCACCAGCCACGACTGGCAGGAAGGCCAGCGCATCGGGGAGGCGAAGCAGCCAGGCCCAGAAGAGGAAGGGTCGGCAGCGGACCCCCCGAGGGGCAAGCGGGGAGCCCAAAGAATCACCCGCAACCGGCCTGGGGCGGCTCTCCAGGGGTACCTGCCGATCACCGGCAGGGCGTGTCCCGGCACGCCGTCAATCGGGACCCCAACAAAACAGAACCCACCAGCACCATGACGCAAAAATCACAGGCATGCCAGGCAATGACGGCCTGCCCGGCGCAGAGGACCTCTGCCCCGGGTGGCAGGCGGGGCGCCAGCCTAAGAACCCGCAACCGACCTGGGGCGGATCTCCAGGGGTACCTGCCAATCACTGGCAGGGCGTGGCCCGACACGCCGTCAAGCGGGACGAAGGAGCAGAAGAACCGTGCCCCAGAAGCAGAAGCCAAGACCAGCACGACTGGAAGAAAGGGGCACGGATCGGGGAAGCAAAGAACCCCGGACCACCCCAAAGAGGGTACCAACAGCCCAACCCAAAAGGGGGGCCCAGCGAGGAGGACAACAAACAGGAAAAGGACAGACACAGCCCAGGAAAGGAGGCAAGGGTGGCAAAGGAAACGTCACCCCACAAGGAAGCCGGCAGGGCCAACCCCAAGGAGAGGGCTGGCAAACAGCACAAAGCACCGGCCGAAAACGCCTCCAAAAGCGCCTCCAAGGGCTCCAACGAGCGCTGCAAGAAATGCAGCAAGAGCTCGACCAATGGCGGCAGAATCCGCCCCCGCAGCAGCAGCAGCAACGACCGGACCTAAGGGACGACAACCCCTGGGCCCCCCTGCAGCCACAGCAACAACGCCGGGGCGGAAGAGATCCATTGGGTTTGAACCCCCAAGCCGCCAACGAGCAGGCAGCCGCCACCAGAGCAACGAGGAGGACGCGGAGGACGGGAGGACGAGGCCGTGGACGAGGCGACGGAGCCCAAGATCGACACGGCCACGGAGATCCCCGAAACCCGCGTGCCGGGCACGGAACTGCCATCCGTGCCCGTCATGCGGGTACCAGAACGAGGTGTACCACGCCGACGGGGCCCTGGGGGGTGGGGGGCTCGCCGGCGGTGGCATCCCCGGGCCCTGGCGCGGGGTCCGGGGGTGGCGTGAAAGGCGTGCGGAGCCCATGGGGGAGCGCCGCCCCCCAGCACGCACGCACGCACGGGGACCGCCACACACCACCAGCAGGCAAGGGAGGGGGGAGGGGGAAGGGGCAGCCCAGCGCGCCAGACAGACGGGCAGCCACCGGGGACAGGAGGCCAAGGGAGGGGGGAGGGGGAAAGGGAAAGGCAAGGGAAACCCACGTGGGGACAGGAGGCCAAGGGAGGGGGAGGGGAAGGGAAAGGGGAAACCCACGGGTGAGAGAGGAGAGTGACGGTGAGCGTCGCGCGGCACACGCCAGCCCGCGACGACAGGCCGCTCCATACCCAGTCCACGGGAAGCACGCGAGGCAGGTGGAGAGGGGCACGGAAGCAGGCGTGACTTGGGGTCATGGGAGGACTGGCACGTAACGCGTGCAACGGCGTTCCTGGCGCAAGAGCCCGATTCGGCGACTGCTGGAGCTCCGGCACGCGAGGCCAAGCCAACGGAGACCGGGCCAATTACTTCTCCCCGGAGGCAGTGACCACCTGGCACGGGATGATCTACGGGGCGTACCATTTCCCAACAGGGAAGTGGTACGTGGGCCAGACGGTCAACACCATCCGCCAGCGGGCACGAGAGCACTGGTACGCACGAAAGTCGGCGCGGGACTTCCTGCACCTGGCGCTGGCAGACGACCCGGACCCGATGACCTGGCTGGCCCTGCACTGGAGATCATCCCCAAGGAGCTGTGGCGATGTCCAGAGGCAGACCGACAAGCAGGGTGGCGGAAGAAAGAGCGGGCGCTCTTCCGGGCGGTGGCCACCCCGAGGGAGAAGTACTGGGTGGACA
>CAAHFI010702795.1:0-12566 GCA_900893395.1 Euglena gracilis
CCCCCTCACAGGCAGCCATATATGCAAATAGCTGTTTGCACAAACCCAATACATCCTCAGGGGCTCCTCGCAAGGTGCAGTGCAGCGCTGCCAAGATACGTAAGATATTCAAGAGCTTCTGCTGTACTGCACGCAGAGTGCGGTCATACCCACTCTTACCATCGTGACGGTGGTTATTTTCTTCCGCCTTGGACTTCAGGGTCTTCCAGCTTGGTATCTGTTCCAGTAAACTTCGAACTTCCATACGTCAGTCCCCAGACTGTACCTGTGTACATATCCTCTCCAGGTCCCCCGGCAGTTCCTCCTCGGCCGTTTGCCAGGGGAAGTCCTGGGCTTCCTCTGCCGCGCGCGCTGCCTCCTCATCGCGATCCATCTCCGTCTTCGTCGTCGTCGTGGGTGTTGTCCACTTCTCGTACACTTCCGTACTGCAAGGGCAAAGCAGGTTGTGTCCCAACCGGCCCCAGTCCACTTCTGACCGGACCCAATCGCGGCCATCACGGTGGTAGCGTCCGCATCTCGTAAGAAGGCTGTTGATGTGATTCTTGTAAGAAAACGCTGCTCCACGCCGCTTCGAAGGCCTCTTTTTCGGTCTCGTCTGGCAGGTGTGTAAATTGCATGATCAGCCTGAACAATTGGTTGCCCCTTCGTGCCAAAAGTACGATTATGATCCGCCTACTCCGGCAAAGAAAAGCAGTAAGAAACACCAGAACCAACACCAAAACACATAATCAACAGCCGGAAAGAAGTACGGGACCTCACTGGGGTCTTGTGCGGAGCCGGAGCTGTCTAGTGCGAATACCGTTGCTTCAAAAACAAAAATGACCTCCATCTTCAGCATTTTCGAAAAAGTGTTGACACTATTTTGTGCACCCAACCTCCACAAAGTTTCCAACAAATCAGTGTAACATGCATGAAGCGAAAAGACGGAATGACTCAAGTTTCTGCGTTCGCCAGGTGGTATGAGTCATCTTTTTGCCAAAGTGGAATCTTGTTCAACACTGCCAACGCAACAGTTTCACGCGCAAAATGCCACCTCCAACATGCCGGCTCCGATTGTCGCGGTTGAGCATTTTGCGCCACTTACCACGTTCTTCTAAGAAGCCCAACAGCGGAATTTGCATTTGTGCTCGGAAATGGAGCATTTGAAGCAATTTCAGGCGAGAGTGCAACAAGATTTTGTTCCCCGGTTGCATTTTCAACAAATGGAAGACATAATTTCACATTTGGAAAAGAAATCCTTCCATTCCGCCGCAAATCAGTATTGCGGACAACGGTTAGATTTCGGGTACCAACACTGCAAACTGACATTGGCGGTATTAATGCCACCGTCGTCGGTTTGCAGGACCACCTTTCTGCACTTTCCAAGCGAACTCCCGACATTAGTGATATTCAACCCGCTATTGGGGAATTGCACAACCTGTTGCACCTTGAACCACATTAGCGGAAATGTGCTCACTTCCCACCGTTTCGCTTTCTCAGATATCCGAGTCACGGGAATTTCACACGTTTTATGACAAAATGCTTGGTGACAACAAGAAAACCTTGCAAGCATTTTGCACAAGTTTGATCCAAATCGAAAAATCTGTGAATCCGAGTGCCCGATCCATTGAATATGAAGATTCCCGGTTTGATGGGTGAATTAATGCGTTGTTGGAAAATCCAACCGCATAAACGGTGCACACCACCGTGAAAACCCCCACCAAGACACCACACCAACTGCAAATCGTCTCAGATGCCGTAAAAGCGATTTCAGGACAACTCCGGAATGTGGAGGAGTCCCAAGTAAAACTTCCCCAAGGTTTACACCGGGTTTCTGAAAAGTTACCACAGTTGGATGGTTTTTCCCGTTACCGCAAACACATTAGGCGTTTGGCGGCTGGGTTGACCGTATTTGCGGTCAACTCCAGCTTGTGGAACATTTGGAAGAAACGGTGCATGTCTTGTCCGCGAGTTGGGATAAAATGTCCACTCCGGTACCGGTTGTGCCACCAACCACCGCGGTAAGAGCTGCGGTTAGATTCCAAGTGTGCCAGAATTTTGTTCTCAAAATACTGTTTCTGGAGTAGGATTACCTACATCAACAACACACTTGGTACAACCACCCGCGAAAACGGGAATGGTACCACCCTTGAATTTACCCACAGCACCAACCCACTTTTCGAAAGACATTTCCGATGAGGAAATTGTGCTGCAGGTCGAAAATTCGAGTCTCCACCAAGAAGTGAAACATTCCAACCTTGTGGGAGGAATGAGCCAACAACCCACACATGGTATTGGTCATGTGTCGCATGCACGATTCCACCAACAACCAACGGGCTCTGGAATGCCAGATGACTCACAGGGTTTCCGACTGGAAAACTGCCCCATCGGGAGAATCTGAGGATTTTTCGGGCCATTTTCGCTATTACCGCAGGATAATCCTGCTAACGTGAAACTTGGTGCGGGAAATCCTGCACAGTTTATATATACTTGGAGCGGAAAATCCGCGAAGAATGCGTTTAGTGTTAGGAATTACCCGGACCCAACCACCTTGAATACCACCGAGGGTCAATGGGTTACTCCGAAAGATTACCAGGGCACCATAACAATCGCGAATAAGGTGAAACCCCAATGGAACAGGGATCCAACCAGCCTGGAGACAATTCATTCGGGACTTGGAGTATTATTGGGCACTCAAGGGGCCCACCCAAGACTTGAACCCCGAGGTAGTCAAGATGGAATTCATCGATTGCCTACCAAGGGAAGAGAGAAAACGCGCACGTCAACTGGTGATACGTAATCGCGCATCATTCGATGATTTGGTTGAGCAATATGCTTCAACAAGTACAAGTTTACCCTGGAGAAGAAGTGGCGACAATGCGCGCCACCCCCGATCTCAAATGGAAGTCCATAGACCTTTGGTAAGCAAATTGGTTAGCACTTGCCGCTGAAGTTGATGAACTTAGCGAGAAACAAATGCGTGAACAATTTGACGCAGTTTTAATGCATTTCACACATTCCTCGTGAAGGATATCCATCGCGAGGAGTTGGCGGGGCATGAGATGACCCTTGCCCAACGTTGAAATTATGTGTCAAAACAGCACAAGATCACACAAGTTTTGGGACAAATACAGTTCGCTTTCCAAGCGCATCCCACAGCAGGAATCCCTGCGGGTGCGGTGAGTGCGTTGTAAAAAATCACCCACGTCACCTAGGTCACCCACTATGGGATCAAAAAAGCGTATTCAGCGTTCTTCGGACCAAGGCACGGATAAACTGTGCTTTTTGTGCAACAAATCTGGACACATGTCTCGGGAGTGTCAGAATCCCGATGCGCGAAAGCGAACTCAAAGTCCTAGGGGCTCGACCTCCTCACGAGAATCGAGTTCCTCCGTTTTTTTTCGCGTCAATCAGCACTTCACGGTCTTCAGAAACCCGTTTTAGCAGTATGCGGACCAGTTTACCCACCTCGTGATGGTCGGTAAACCCATACCTCACTTGGGCGGTCTCTTGGTACCCCTACCCGAGAACGGCATTTCAATTGCGACTCTTCACGGTCTCGTTCGCGAAGTGGAGCATCCTCTTCGCACGAGTCACCGGGAAAACAACAGTACACCAGTCATCTTCGACGGGAAACCCGTTCACCACAACGGTTTGATGGTAGAGCGGAGTACCGTTTTCCTCGTCACAAGGAATCCTGTCACAAATCACGCTGCTCACTTTGCGTTTCGAGAGACCACCAGTCATCCAATTGTCCTCGATCTCGTTCCCCCAGACCCGGCTACAGTCATCACGGTAAGAGCCGCAGTGACCGTGGTTACTCGTCCAACCGGCAAAAATTCGGTTCCAAGATATCATGTTTGGAGGAGGACACCCCCGCTTCGGGCAAGGAGGGGGATGAGACAAGCACAAGGAATTCAACGAGGCCCGTATGACGGTCCGCAAACTGATTTCCATTTATTCCACCAAGCGATCTACGGGCAATGGGGCCGGTACTGATCAGGAGTAATGGTGATTTCAAGCACAGACCCTGCGCAGACGAACAGCTTGAGGGGAGACTTGATCACTCCCACCCCACCTGCCCATCCGCCATTGCGGCTTCTACCCCGAAATCGCCACCCCCCACCACCTCTCTCAAAAAAAAGTTTTTATCCTCAGAATACACACACAGTAGCCAAACTGTGTGGTGACTGGGGATGTGTACTGTAAAAACCACTGCACACCAGCCCCAACAATCACACCACCCCCACAATTCCAACATTTTAATGGTTAGAAAAAAGATTCTGACGTAACTTGGGAATATCACATTTTAGGGGCAGTCCCGTCTGGTAGCCGAAAGCCACTCCAACGGCTGGCGGACACCACTCCAGTCTTCACCGCCACCAAAATAACTTCACCGCTGGCGTCCGCCAGGACGGCCACCACTTTTCCGACACTATCACCCACAACCCCAACACCGTTACCAGCCATACCAACAACCGTTTTTCACAACGGGTTTACCGAGAAAGTCGGACCACTAGTGGATACAGTCTGTAATGCCAGGGTTTTTTTCCCCGTTCTCCATATAATTTATTTCCTGAATGAGATGAATATTGGGGGAAGGGTGGGGGTGATTAACATTGCACAACCACTGCGGCCTTAGGGATTGAGCCCGTGGAAAAAGAAAAAGTTCCTGGGGGATGTGCATGGACTCTATTCCTCTTTGCTCACACTCTCTCTGGAGCATCGTGTTGTCGGCATGCATACCATGGGGCTTACTTCCCCTGTTCTGCATATCCGGCCTGCTTGGTTGCCATACCATAGGGGCCTCTTGGGGTCCCCCCTCGTTGACTGATGACAAATAAATGCTGATGTGGAGTCTCCCCCTTCCTGTTCCTCCTGTTTAGCACTTGGGGGGCCATCCTCCTGTGGTTTGGCAGGATACTTTCCATTTAAAGACAAATGTCCTGCAGGGCTTCCCCTTAGCTTCTGGGGGCCTTTGAAGGACACCCTTTATGGCTTTGTTGCCGATGTTTTTGATGGCACCAGTGGCCTTTATGATAATTTGAAAGGCCACAGTGGCCTGATTGGCTTCTGGGTTGCCAAGCCCATTTGAGATCTGGTGGGGCTCTAGGGGCCCAACCCTTTACCCCTGAAGGGTGATGTGACTGAGAATACTGCATTTGACATTTTCTGCACCTTCCATGTCCTGTGGGGCCTTGGTGCTGGTGGCACCCTTGGCCTGGGTTCAGCGACGTTTCTGGAAACAAACGCCTTCTTGGCCGGTTATGCCGTCATGGCCTTCTGTGCCGTCGTTGCCTGTGCGGTTTGGCTGCTATAGTTGTTTTGTGGAATGTTGGCCCCCATGGCCTTGGATCTAATAGCCGCAGTGGCCTGCGGGTGTTTCTGCCCAAAAAGTTTGTGAAAATATTCACCGGAGGCAGGTGGGGGCTTTTGCAGTCCATTACCAAAGACTTGGTGCCCAAGGTGTCTTGGAAAATGCCCTGGCCGCCCTGATTTAAGTGCACAATCAGGCCTCACAAGGGCAAGGTGCGGCCAAGATGTCTCGTACTTCCTCGAGGGTAACCGACAAGGGAGGAAGAGACACCGAGGGCGAAGCACAAAGACCTTGTGAGGCAACCACCCACCCGTAGAAAAAGATTTGTCTTGAAAAGCCCTCGGTCAGACCGTGGGGGCAAGGGGGGGCAGAGGGGGGGCGACCCCGCAGGGGCAAGAAGCGACGTCTCCAAGTCTGAGCAGCATCGTCAGCCAACTCTGGCGAGGCGACACTAAGCAGGGAATCCTAACCCAGCGCACCAAAACAATCCAAACAACAGCGCCGGCGAACAAGGCATGGCCTCACAAGGTGTTTGTGTTTAGCCCTCGGTGTCTCTTCCTCCCTTGTCGGTTTTCCCCGAGGGAGTACGATTCCTCCCTCTTCCTGCGTCGTTGGAGTCCGAGACCGTTTGGGCTCCGCACTGCAAGATGGTGACGAACTGCGCACCCCCCTTTTTGGCCACACTTGTTTGAATTTTTGACACAACTCCCAGCCTCAAATACTGAGCTTGCAAGGCCCCACATTTTTTCCACTGACCCAATTGCTGGGCATACTCCACCTGCAAACCAACATTTTTTTACCATAAAACCCCAGCCCCTCTGGTGCTGTGGGGTTTCCAATGGGTGGTGCCCACGCCCACCTCTTGCAGAATCTCTTTGGTGAGGGACTCACTCTGTCTGATGTCAAAGGTCTTTTCCCATAAAGGACCATAACGAATTTTGTTTGTGTCCAACAATGTGGGCTGTCCTCACGACATATTCCTGTAAAAAAATGCCAGAGGCTTATGAGTGGGCTTTGTGGGAGATTAAAAACCTCCTCCCACCTGGGGTACTGCCACCCTTTAGTTTGCAACAAAACGAAAATTGTATATCTTCAACAAAACTGATTTTTCACTGTTTTCTGAGTAGATCCACCCCCCTGTGGAGGGCTAACAGCCTCCAACACACGATCAGTCTTTTTCTGAGGTATTTCAAAGACAATCCTGAGAGGGGTTCGGAGCAATTGTTAATTTGCTCCAGAAATTCTGTCTGATCCCAAAAACTAGCATATGTGGCCACATTTAAGTTCCACGTTCTTCTCAGTCGAGCCAAAAGGTGAAAAAACATCAATGAACCAACCCCTTGGAATAACATAGCTGCTGCATATGCATTTCGAGCAGTGTTGAAGCTGTAAACAGCAGGGTCAAAGATGGACTCGGCCATCTTGTGGACTGTGCAGTCCTTCAGGTCGGCAGGGGAACCCCTTTGTGCAACAATTGGCCCACCAATGTCCTGAAGGCTGAGTTATATATTTTTATATTTTTATGTAAGTGTCGATACTGGACATCGAAACTTCCTGGTATTGTAATATTATCCTGATACAATCAAGCAGGCCAAAATCCACCTTGGTGTGGCGTCTCCTCCCCCCAGCAGTTGATGAACAGGCCCCACTGGGGGGGGACCAGCACAAATTTGCTGCCTGGCTGTCTGACTGGCATTAATTGGCGCCACCATGATGTCGAAGTGTAGTGGGGTACGTTTAATAGACAGGGTAGCTCTGGATTTACATTAAGCTCTGGACCCACTGTAGAATAACACTCTAGGGAGGGTTTGCATAAATTGGGGAGAGACCCCTTAAATCTGCCATTACTGCATCCACCAGAAAAGCCCCTCGGTTGGGGTATTGACAAATGAACTTGGGGAATTTTTCTGTTGCTGGCTTTGCAAAACATGTCCGCCTCTGGGGATATGTCTCTTTCTGAAAAATTGAAGAATTGGGTGAAAGACGTTCAGGTTTAGGGTATAATAACCTGCCTCCTTTTTCTCCCCGGTCAAGGAATTTGCAAATTGCTCCTTTGTGGGGACCCAAACCAATAATTGATCTGCTTGTCATGACAATTGTGCATCAGGAGTTTTAAGATGGGTTTTTTTTCCATTTTGTGAAAAAAACTTACAGCCACCTGGCTGTCCACGTGAATCACAATTTTTCTTTTTGTTTGGCGAAAGCTTTTACAGTTTCCACTGCAGCCCTCAACTCGTTTCCATTGATACGAAGGACATGCAGGTACCTCCAGAAATTCTGCACCTTTTGACCCTAATCTTTGTCCAGCCCCCCCTCCCCCCATTGCCAGGTGCGTCTGTCTGAGAAGAGTTCCTGAGAGGCCTGCAATTGAAATCCCCTGCCCACACCTGGCATTAAAAAGCTTTTAACTCCACACTTTGACTTTTGTCCCCTGGGGAATCGTCAGGGTGTGGTCACAACCCAAGTAGGTGGTAAAATCCACCGTTTTGCAAAGCTGATCTGTCAAAATAATTTATTATTTTCCCCACAATAAAACAGAGTTTTCTGCAGCTCATTTTTTGTGCTATAAACCCCTTTCCTAAATCCTTTCTAAAGTAATTTTATTTTTTATGTAGTATTTCCAGTTGGACTTTTTTCAAATTGATCCACTGGCCCAAATGTCTTATTTCCTGTGTTGGTTCCAGACAGGATTTAGGGAGGCTTAATCTGAAACCTGCCAGTAAGAGGTCTTCTTTCAACTCTTCCAAACGCTGGGTTGTTGTCTTCTTGCTGGGGGCTAACAGCAAAATGTTGTCCACGTACATAAAAACCACATTTCCTTTGTTGCTCGATTTTCTTTCCCAGACTCTCATGAGAGTCATACACTTTTGTGTCAGGCTGCTTATGCCGAAGCATGCAGTTGGAAACGGCCAAGTTCACCCTACCACTTGCATGCAAACATATTTTTCTAGGCTGTTGTGCAGCTTTAAGTGAAAATAAGCATCTTTCATATCAATTTTCTTACAGAACCAACCTTTTCTTAACTATGGGAAGATGTTTCCCATGTGTTCCAGTATGAACTTCTCGGGGTGAAATATCGAAAATATAAAATTAGGCTTTCATTGGTCATTTCCTCCTCTCCATGGAAATGATGAAATAACTGGCAAAACGTTTTGTCTTCTCTGGGCAGATTTGCCTGGTTGTCGCTGCACATTCATATTTGCTGAGAATTTTCTGGGCAGTTATTATTTCTTGGGAGGTTTTGAAGGGCAATTTTAAGGACATCTGAGTGGGTAGAGGAAGGTCTGCCATAACCAACTCCCTTATCAGCTCGCTCCTGCTTTGACCCAATGGGGAGTGCTGGCCTGCTGGGCCTTGTAAGGAGTCACCCCTGGAAGTAAATTATCTGTGGATTCCGCACGCCCCATCACTGGGGTCCTTCCCCCTGGCTGCCCCATCACTGGGGTCATCTCTGGCTGGCCCTGCCATAGGGCTCCCCAAGGACAGGCTGTCTCCCTGTTCTTTAATGATGGAGGAAGGTCCTTGTCCGCATTGGGGAGGTACATATAACGCTTCGGGGTCTGTGCTGATTACCTTCTGGGGGGCCCTGTCTGAGACAATTTTGGACCTCCAGCCCCAGGGCTGATGTGGTGTGGATAGTCTTTAATATAGTGGCTTCCACTGGCCTTCATAGCCACGTGGCCTCCACTGGCCTTCATGCCTGCCTAACATCCGTTGGGCTTCTCCCCATGACTTCTGTTGTGTCTTCTTTGTCCCTCTTGGTTCCCCAGATAAGCCTCCTTGGCATAATTGTTTTGAGGTTCTTGATGCCAGCTGTATTGGCATTCGCTTGTTGCCACTGGGGAGTTCGTTTTTTAGGGTGCTGGGGGGGGTTGGGCATACCTTTCCCCAGAAGGAGCTCTCCAGGCTGGGATACTGGCTGCCATATTGTTGCATCTGGGCCCTCTGCCCTCCTAAATGATGGCTTTCATAGCCTTTAACCCGGAACCAGGCCTTGTTGAACGATGGCTGTCATAGCCATGTCGAAAGTCCCGTTGCCCCCGCATAATGTGGAAACCCTGAGTTGGCCTCCTTTTGTTTCCGATATTCCTTGAAAGGCTTCCATAGCCCTTGCTTGGTTTGAACCTTTGTCCTCTGGAAGGGAGGGGACAGAGAATAAAGGGGTGAGGCTGTTCGATCTGTGACGGTGCTCCCTTTTTTCTTCTTCTTTTACTGACCACAGTTGTCCAAGGTCCATGGCCATCACCTTGTTCAGTGGGTTATTTTCAATTCTTTGATGTACTGGTATGTGGGGGGTTGCGACGGCCACGGAATGACGTGCTGCTGCCGCCGCTCCTGCTTCTGCAGCTGCTGCTGTGTCTCCACCTTCCCCAGCTTCTGCTTCTCTCTTGGAAATTATATGAAGCTCTTCTTGCAGTCCGATTTACTTTGAAGTTCATTCTTCATGTAAGTCCAGCAGTTAATATTTTTGCCTTCGTCATTGCAATATTTCTGAGAATAATTCCTGTTGAACTCCAAGAGTTTGAATTCTTCCTCCCGGATGTCGAAGGTCGGAAAAACGCTGGACCACCAGTTGACGACAGTAATGGCTTTTTTGAACGCAATACTCCTCGTAAACAATTCCACTTGAACTGATAGAATTGAAATTCTTTCTCTTTGAGGTCGAAGGACAGAAATAGTAATCAGCCAACTCCGACAATAAGAAGCACGCCTCGCCGGAGTTGGCTGATGACGCTGCTCCGGCTCGGCGCCTTGGCGACGTGGCTTCTTGTCCCCCCCCCCTCTCAACTCTGGCCCCAATCCATGCTGACCGAGGGCTTTTGAACACAAATAAACTTTTTCGGGTGGGGGGCTGGTCGAGCTTACAAGGTGTTTGTGCATAGCCCCCGGTGTCCCGAAACCTCGGGCCCCGCACTTTGCCCTTGTGACGTCATGCCTTGTTCGCCGGTGGTGCTGTTTGGATCGTTTTGTCCGCTGGGGTAGGAGGTCCTGCTCAGTGCTAAGTCCTTTTTCGCCCGAGTTGGCTGACTCTTATTTTGCACCTCGACACCCAGAAGAAACGAACGCCTAAATTCTTGTCAATAGAAAAAAGAGGCAGGCATTCTACCAGTTCGAACGTTCCAGAAAAACACGGTCGTCCAGAATATCAAATCAAAAGTTGTTGGAGTTTTTGAAAGAATTCAATGAAATATGCAATTTCCAAGACGAATAGCGCTGGAGACCTGCACGAAGGAGCAGCAGCATCGGCAGCTGAAGAACCTGACGGCGTCTGTCGACCGTGGCCTGCCCCTTTAACAAAGAAAAATTCCTCAAAAGAAACGTTCACAACCCAACCTCCCCAAAGCGGCCACGGACCCTGGCAGATAGTGGTCAGAAGACCTCGGAAGAGGAAGAGGCAACAGCCAGCAATGCTTTGATAAAACCAACTGATGTCCCTCTGGTGGAGTTGGCCCCCAACACCTGGGGGGTTACCTTTTTTTAGGTCAAATAATCTTTGTTAATATATGAAACTGTGTCTGCGTTTGTGTCCCTGAAGGGAGGTTTTAAGGAAATTAGATGGGGGTACCCCGGTCTGACGAATGAGTGTGTGACAGCCATATAACACGAAAGGGGCTTATTTGTGAGCACTGGGGTATGCACACAAACCTTTCCAACTATTGGAATTTTTGGCCCCTACGTTTAATCTTCATATAAGGTACCCTAACCAACACGCTAGTGGTTGGTTTGACTTGTGCCAAGTCTGAGGATCGATATGAACAGGTGATTGGTGGGCGAAAAATCTGTGTACGCAACGTAAAAATATCACTTGGAATATGCGCCGTTGCCAGCCCCAGAAGGATCGGGAGTGCATTCCAAAGCGCCCCATACTTCTCCAGATTTTGGTTCCAAAGCCTCTTGTAAGGCGTCAACTGGGTGTGGAATTTCAGCCCACCAAACCCAGGATTCAAAAGCATAGCACTGTATGCTTTACGGGCTTGGGCCTTGGAAAATTGTAATGACTTAATCAAGGCGTCAGCCACTTGGTCTGTGGTGGCTTCAGGGGAGGGGGGGGCACCTGCATGTGCTCCAAAATAACCCACAGAAGCGTAAAGGCACTTTCATAACGGTTCAAACTGGGGTTTCTTCAAAGGAAATAGTTAATGTTTTGAACCTGAATATGTTTCCCCTCGAAAGGTTTCCTGGGCAAATTATGAAAAGGAGGGGCCCCCTGGGGGTGGCCTTCCCCCCCCGCTGCAGCTGGTGAACATACCCATGTAGGGGGTGCTTTTCAGGAAGGAGGTCCCTGGCACTTTTATTTTTGTTAACTGGGGCCATCAAGTGGCTGAATCCAAGTAGTAGTCACCATCAACACTTTGATCCGGGAAAACATTTTCAGCCTGGGTAGAAACTTCTGAACGATTTACCAGTGTGGTTTACATAAAGATCCCCCATGTTGTCCAGCGGACATTGTAATGTGTCCACTGCTGTGGCCTCCCAGTGGGGCCACCTGCCCACAAATTTGGGAAGTTAGTTGTTGTCTGGGGAGGAAAAAAATTGGTTTCTAGCCGTATGAAACTTTTTAATAGCTGCTTCAGCCAGTGATAAAGTTGGGGGTCTAAACAATACCAACCAATGTCCGTTTTCCATGTGCTTATGGATCTGCCAGGTATTCTTTTGAAGGCTCCCTGTTGACTTGTAGGTTTACTTGGTTTTCCATGCACCATTTGAAAAATTGTCTCAGCACAGTGTTGAAGGGATCCCTTTGAGCACCCCCCCCCCCATTTTGGTCAGGTAAATGGTAGACTACCTGGTTGTCCACTAACAATGTAACCGTTTCTCCATGTTCGCTTATACTTTTCACAGTGCTGATTGCTGCACTCAGCTAATTTACATTCATATGCAAAATGGAGTCTTTTATCCAAAATTCCGCACAACATCTTCTATGTGAACGTCTAACCCCCCCCCCAGGCATGGGTGCTGCTGTCGGAATGCAGCTATCTTGTTGCATTTTGGGGGAAAGGTCTGCCCCCCGCTGGTGTCCAGTATAATTTGATTTCCCTCAATTGGGACTTGATTTCCTGGGAAATGGTGTGGTTTGAGTCCCAGCAGGCGTACTCGTTGGTGCCCTTAAAATGAGTAGGGCAACTATATTGCACCTTATTTGGCCAAAAATTGGCAGCTGTAGGCTCACACCATTAGGGAGGTGACAGCTGCCTAGCGCTCTCGCTTTCAGCCGATAGTCCTTTTTCTTCGAGATTTTCCCTTTTCCCACTTTGGAACAGCAAGCACA
>CAAHFI010703890.1:0-14379 GCA_900893395.1 Euglena gracilis
ATGACGTTTTCTGGGCGTTCGTCATTTTCGTGCGTTTTGCGCCTCCCGGGTAAGTGCTGTGTTTTCCGCACGCCGGCCGCGGGGAAATGGGTCTCCGCGTCTGCGTCCTTTACAACAATCAGGCGAAGGGCGCCGGTGGTGACGACCGAAAACGCGGCGACCGGTCGTTTTGCAGCCGGAATGGCGATCGGCAAAAACGTTTTTGGGCGTTCGTCATTTCGTGCGTTTGCGCCTCCCCGGTAAGTGCTGTGTTTTCCGCACGCCGGCCGCGCGGAAATGGGGTCTCCGCGTCTGTCCTTCACAACAATCAGGCGAAGGGCGCCGGTGGTCGAGACGACGAAAACGGCCGCACCGGTCGTTGCAGCCCGGAATGGCCATCGGGCCAAAAATGACGTTTTCTGGGCGTTCGTCATTTTCGTCGGTTTTTGGCCTCCGGGTAAGTGCTGTGTTTTCCGCACGCCGGCCGCGGGAAATGGGGTCTCCCGCTCGGTCGCAAACAATCAGCGAAGGGCGCCGGAGGTCGAGACGACGAAAACGGCCGCCGGCCGACCGGTCGTTTGCGCAGCCGGAATGGCCGATCGGGGCCAAAAAACGTTTTCTGGGTTCGTCATTTTGCGTTTGCGTTTCGCCTCCCGGCGGTAAGTGCTGTGTTTTCCGCACAGCCGGCCGCGGCGGAAATGGGGTCTCCGCGTCTGCGGTCCTTCGACAATCATGCGAAGGGCGCCGGTGGTCGAGACGACCGAAAACGGCCGGCGACCGGTCGTTTTGCAGCCCGGAATGGGCCGATCGGGCCAAAAACGTTTTCTGGGCGCTCGTCATTTTCGTGCTTTTTGCGCCTCCCGGGCGGTAAGTGCTGTGTTTTCCGCACGCCGGCCGCGGCGGAAATGGGGTCTCCGGGTCTGTCCTTCGCAACAATCAGGCGAAGGGCGCCGGTGGTCGTGACGACCGAAAACGGCCCCGGCGACCGGTCGTTTTGCAGCCGGAATGGCCGATCGGGCCAAAAATGACGTTTTCTGGGTTCGTCGTTTTTCGTGCGTTTTTGCGCCTCCCGGGCGGTAAGTGCTTGTTTTCCGCACGCCGGCCGCGGCGGAAATGGGGTCTCCGCGTCTGCTGTCCTTCAACAATCAGGCGAAGGGCGCCGGTGGTCGAGACGACCGAAAACGGCGGCGACGGTCGTTTTGCAGCCCGGAATGGGCCGATCGGGCCAAAATGACGTTTCTGGCGTTCGTCATTTTCGTGCGTTTGCCTCCCGGGCGGTAAGTGCTGTGTTTTCCGCCGCCGGCGGAAATGGGGTCTCCGCGTCTCTCTGCAACAATCAGGCGAAGGGCGCCGGGGTCGAGACGACCGAAAACGGCCGGCGACCGGTCGTTTTGCAGCCCGAATGGCGATCGGGCCAAAAACGACGTTTTGGGTTCGTCATTTCGTGCGTTTTTGCGCCTCCCGGGCGGTAAGTGCTGTGTTTTCCGCACGCCGGCCGCGGCGGAAATGGGGTCTCCGCGTCTGCGGTCCTTCGCAAAATCAGGCGAAGGGCGCCGTGGTCGTGACGACCGAAAACGGCCCGGCACCGGTCGTTTTGCAGCCGGAATGGGCCGATCGGCCAAAAATGACGTTTTCTGGCGTTCGTCATTTTCGTGCGTTTTTGCGCCTCCCGGGCGGTAAGTGCTGTGTTTGCACGCCGGCCGCGGCGGAAATGGGGTCTCCGCGTCTGCGGTCCTTCGCAACAATCAGGCGAAGGGCGCCGTTGGTCGAGACGACCGAAAACGGCCGGCGACCGGTCGTTTTGCAGCCCGGAATGGGCCGATCGGGCCAAAAAGACGTTTTCTGGGCGTTCGTCATTTTCGTGCGTTTTTGCGCCTCCCGGGGTAAGTGCTGTGTTTTCCGCACGCCGGCCGCGCGGAAATGGGGCTCCGCTGCGCCTTCGCAACAATCAGGCGAAGGTGTCGACGACCGAAACGGCCGCGACCGGTCGTTTTGCAGCCCGGAATGGGCCGATCGGGCCAAAAATGACGTTTTCTGGGCGTTCGTCATTTTCGTGCGTTTTTGCGCCTCCCGGGCGGTAAGTGCTGTGTTTTCCGCACGCCGGCCGCGCGGAAATGGGGTCTCCGTCTGCGGTCCTTCGCAACAATCAGGCGAAGGGCGCCGGTGGTCGAGACGACCGAAAACGGCCGCGACCGTTTTTGCAGCCCGGAATGGGCCGATCGGCGCCAAAAAGACGTTTTCTGGGCGTTCGTCATTTCGTGCGTTTTTGCGCCTCCCGGGCGGTAAGTGCTGTGTTTCCGCACGCCGGCCGCGGCGGAAATGGGGTCTCGCGTCTGCGTCCTTCACAACAATCAGGCGAAGGGCGCCGGTGGTCGAGACGACCGAAAACGGCGGCGACCGTGTTTTGCAGCCCGGAATGGCCGATCGGGCAAAAACGACGTTTTCTGGGCGTTCGTCATTTTCGTGCGTTTTTTGCGCCTCCCGGGCGGTAAGTGCTGTGTTTTCCGCACGCCGGCCGCGGCGGAAATGGGGTCTCCGCGTCTGCGGTCCTTCGCAACAATCAGGCGAAGGGCGCCGGTGGTCGAGACGAAAAACGGCCGGCGACCGGTCGTTTTGCAGCCCGGAATGGGCCGATCGGGCCAAAAACGACGTTTTCTGGGCGTTCGTCATTTTCGTGCGTTTTTGCGCCTCCCGGGCGGTAAGTGCTGTGTTTTCCGCACGCCGGCCGCGGCGGAAATGGGGTCTCCGCGTCTGCGGTCCTTCGCAACAATCAGGCGAAGGGCGCCGGTGGTCGAGACGACCGAAAACGGCCCGGCGACCGGTCGTTTTGCAGCCGGAATGGGCCGATCGGCCAAAAATGACGTTTTCTGGGCGTTCGTCATTTTCGTGCGTTTTTGCGCCTCCCGGGCGGTAAGTGCTGTGTTTCCGCACGCCGGCCGCGCGGAAATGGGGTCTCGCGTCTGCGGTCCTTCGCAACAATCAGGCGAAGGGCGCCGGTGGTCGAGACGACCGAAAACGGCCGCGGCGACCGGTCGTTTTGCAGCCCGGAATGGGCCGATCGGCCAAAAATGACGTTTTCTGGGCGTTCGTCATTTTCGTGCGTTTTTGCGCCTCCCGGGCGGTAAGTGCTGTGTTTTCCGCACGCCGGCCGCGGCGGAAATGGGGTCTCCGCGTCTGCGGTCCTTCGCAACAATCAGGCGAAGGGCGCCGGTGGTCGAGACGACCGAAAACGGCCCGGCGACCGGTCGTTTTGCAGCCCGGAATGGGCCGATCGGGCCAAAAATGACGTTTTCTGGGCGTTCGTCATTTTCGTGCGTTTTTGCGCCTCCCGGGCGGTAAGTGCTGTGTTTTCCGCCGGCCGCGGCGGAAATGGGGTCTCCGCGTCTGCGGTCCTTCGCAACAATCAGGCGAAGGGCGCCGGTGGTCGAGACGACCGAAAACGGCCGCGGCGACCGGTCGTTTTGCAGCCCGGAATGGGCCGATCGGGCCAAAAATGACGTTTTCTGGGCGTTCGTCATTTTCGTGCGTTTTGCGCCTCCCGGGCGGTAAGTGCTGTGTTTTGCACGCCGGCCGCGGCGGAAATGGGGTCTCCGCGTCTGCGGTCCTTCGCAACAATCAGGCGAAGGGCGCCGGTGGTCGAGACGACCGAAAACGGCCGGCGACCGGTCGTTTTGCAGCCCGGAATGGGCCGATCGGGCCAAAAAGACGTTTTCTGGGCGTTCGTCATTTTCGTGCGTTTTTGCGCCTCCCGGGCGGTAAGTGCTGTGTTTTTCCGCACGCCGGCCGCGGCGGAAATGGGGTCTCCGCGTCTGCGGTCCTTCGCAACAATCAGGCGAAGGGCGCCGGTGGTCGAGACGACCGAAAACGGCCGGCGACCGGTCGTTTTGCAGCCCGGAATGGGCCGATCGGGCCAAAAAGACGTTTTCTGGGCGTTCGTCATTTTCGTGCGTTTTTGCGCCTCCCGGGCGGTAAGTGCTGTGTTTTCCGCACGCCGGCCGCGGCGGAAATGGGGTCTCCGCGTCTGCGTCCTTCGCAACAATCAGGCGAAGGGCGCCGGTGGTCGAGACGACCGAAAACGGCCCGGCGACCGGTCGTTTTGCAGCCCGGAATGGGCCGATCGGCCAAAAATGACGTTTTCTGGGCGTTCGTCATTTTCGTGCGTTTTTGCGCCTCCCGGGCGGTAAGTGCTGTGTTTTCCGCACGCCGGCCGCGGCGGAAATGGGGTCTCCGCGTCTGCGGTCCTTCGCAACAATCAGGCGAAGGGCGCCGGTGTCGAGACGACCGAAAACGGCCGGCGACCGGTCGTTTTGCAGCCCGGAATGGGCCGATCGGCCAAAAATGACGTTTTCTGGGCGTTCGTCATTTTCGTGCGTTTTTGCGCCTCCCGGGCGGTAAGTGCTGTGTTTTCCGCACGCCGGCCGCGGAAATGGGGTCTCCGCGTCTGCGGTCCTTCGCAACAATCAGGCGAAGGTGGTCGAGACGACCGAAAACGGCCGCGACCGGTCGTTTTGCAGCCCGGAATGGGCCGATCGGGCCAAAAATGACGTTTTCTGGGCGTTCGTCATTTTCGTGCGTTTTTGCGCCTCCCGGGCGGTAAGTGCTGTGTTTTCCGCACGCCGGCCGGGCGGAAATGGGGTCTCCGCGTCTGTCCTTCGCAACAATCAGGCGAAGGGCGCCGGTGTCGAGACGACCGAAAACGGCGCGCGACCGGTCGTTTTGCAGCCCGGAATGGGCCGATCGGGCCAAAAATGACGTTTTCTGGGCGTTCGTCATTTTCGTGCGTTTTTGCGCCTCCCGGGCGGTAAGTGCTGTGTTTTCCGCACGCCGGCCGCGGCGGAAATGGGGTCTCCGCGTCTGCGGTCCTTCGCAACAATCAGGCGAAGGGCGCCGGTGGTCGAGACGACCGAAAACGGCCGGCGACCGGTCGTTTTGCAGCCCGGAATGGGCCGATCGGCCAAAAATGACGTTTTCTGGGCGTTCGTCATTTTCGTGCGTTTTTGCGCCTCCCGGGCGGTAAGTGCTGTGTTTTCCGCACGCCGGCCGCGGCGGAAATGGGGTCTCCGCGTCTGCGGTCCTTCGCAACAATCAGGCGAAGGGCGCCGGTGGTCGAGACGACCGAAAACGGCCGCGACCGGTCGTTTTGCAGCCCGGAATGGGCCGATCGGCCAAAAATGACGTTTTCTGGGCGTTCGTCATTTTCGTGCGTTTTTGCGCCTCCCGGGCGGTAAGTGCTGTGTTTTCCGCACGCCGGCCGCGGCGGAAA
Source organism: Euglena gracilis (assembly GCA_900893395.1). NCBI lineage: Eukaryota > Euglenozoa > Euglenophyceae > Euglenales > Euglenaceae > Euglena > Euglena gracilis. The sequence goes on from CAAHFI010703890.1 coordinate 5,243, forward strand.
TGGGGTCTCCGCGTCTGCGGTCCTTCGCAACAATCAGGCGAAGGGCGCCGGTGGTCGAGACGACCGAAAACGGCCGCGGACCGGTCGTTTTGCAGCCCGGAATGGGCCGATCGGGCCAAAAATGACGTTTTCTGGGCGTTCGTCATTTTCGTGCGTTTTTGCGCCTCCCGGGCGGTAAGTGCTGTGTTTTCCGCACGCCGGCCGCGGCGGAAATGGGGTCTCTCTGCGGTCCTTCGCAACAATCAGGCGAAGGGCGCCGGTGGTCGAGACGACCGAAAACGGCCGCGGCGACCGGTCGTTTTGCAGCCCGGAATGGGCCGATCGGGCCAAAAATGACGTTTTCTGGGCGTTCGTCATTTTCGTGCGTTTTTGCGCCTCCCGGGCGGTAAGTGCTGTGTTTTCCGCACGCCGGCCGCGGCGGAAATGGGGTCTCCGCGTCTGCGGTCCTTCGCAACAATCAGGCGAAGGGCGCCGGTGGTCGAGACGACCGAAAACGGCCGCGGCGACCGGTCGTTTTGCAGCCCGGAATGGGCCGATCGGGCCAAAAATGACGTTTTCTGGGCGTTCGTCATTTTCGTGCGTTTTTGCGCCTCCCGGGCGGTAAGTGCTGTGTTTTCCGCACGCCGGCCGCGGCGGAAATGGGGTCTCCGCGTCTGCGGTCCTTCGCAACAATCAGGCGAAGGGCGCCGGTGGTCGAGACGACCGAAAACGGCCGCGGCGACCGGTCGTTTTGCAGCCCGGAATGGGCCGATCGGCCAAAAATGACGTTTTCTGGGCGTTCGTCATTTTCGTGCGTTTTTGCGCCTCCCGGGCGGTAAGTGCTGTGTTTTCCGCACGCCGGCCGCGGCGGAAATGGGGTCTCCGCGTCTGCGGTCCTTCGCAACAATCAGGCGAAGGGCGCCGGTGGTCGAGACGACCGAAAACGGCCGCGGCGACCGGTCGTTTTGCAGCCCGGAATGGGCCGATCGGCCAAAAATGACGTTTTCTGGGCGTTCGTCATTTTCGTGCGTTTTTGCGCCTCCCGGGCGGTAAGTGCTGTGTTTTCCGCACGCCGGCCGCGGCGGAAATGGGGTCTCCGCGTCTGCGGTCCTTCGCAACAATCAGGCGAAGGGCGCCGGTGGTCGAGACGACCGAAAACGGCCGCGGCGACCGGTCGTTTTGCAGCCCGGAATGGGCCGATCGGCGCCAAAAATGACGTTTTCTGGGCGTTCGTCATTTTCGTGCGTTTTTGCGCCTCCCGGGCGGTAAGTGCTGTGTTTTCCGCACGCCGGCCGCGGCGGAAATGGGGTCTCCGCGTCTGCGGTCCTTCGCAACAATCAGGCGAAGGGCGCCGGTGGTCGAGACGACCGAAAACGGCCGCGCGACCGGTCGTTTTGCAGCCCGGAATGGGCCGATCGGCCAAAAATGACGTTTTCTGGGCGTTCGTCATTTTCGTGCGTTTTTGCGCCTCCCGGGCGGTAAGTGCTGTGTTTTCCGCACGCCGGCCGCGGCGGAAATGGGGTCTCCGCGTCTGCGGTCCTTCGCAACAATCAGGCGAAGGGCGCCGGTGGTCGAGACGACCGAAAACGGCCGCGGCGACCGGTCGTTTTGCAGCCCGGAATGGGCCGATCGGCCAAAAATGACGTTTTCTGGGCGTTCGTCATTTTCGTGCGTTTTTGCGCCTCCCGGGCGGTAAGTGCTGTGTTTTCCGCACGCCGGCCGCGGCGGAAATGGGGTCTCCGCGTCTGCGGTCCTTCGCAACAATCAGGCGAAGGGCGCCGGTGGTCGAGACGACCGAAAACGGCGCCGACCGGTCGTTTTGCAGCCCGGAATGGGCCGATCGGGCCAAAAATGACGTTTTCTGGGCGTTCGTCATTTTCGTGCGTTTTTGCGCCTCCCGGGCGGTAAGTGCTGTGTTTTCCGCACGCCGGCCGCGGCGGAAATGGGGTCTCCGCGTCTGCGGTCCTTCGCAACAATCAGGCGAAGGGCGCCGGTGGTCGAGACGACCGAAAACGGCCCGGCGACCGGTCGTTTTGCAGCCCGGAATGGGCCGATCGGCCAAAAATGACGTTTTCTGGGCGTTCGTCATTTTCGTGCGTTTTTGCGCCTCCCGGGCGGTAAGTGCTGTGTTTTCCGCACGCCGGCCGCGGCGGAAATGGGGTCTCCGCGTCTGCGGTCCTTCGCAACAATCAGGCGAAGGGCGCCGGTGGTCGAGACGACCGAAAACGGCCGGCGACCGGTCGTTTTGCAGCCCGGAATGGGCCGATCGCCAAAAATGACGTTTTCTGGGCGTTCGTCATTTTCGTGCGTTTTTGCGCCTCCCGGGCGGTAAGTGCTGTGTTTTCCGCACGCCGGCCGCGGCGGAAATGGGGTCTCCGCGTCTGCGGTCCTTCGCAACAATCAGGCGAAGGGCGCCGGTGGTCGAGACGACCGAAAACGGCCGCGGCGACCGGTCGTTTTGCAGCCCGGAATGGGCCGATCGGCCAAAAATGACGTTTTCTGGGCGTTCGTCATTTTCGTGCGTTTTTGCGCCTCCCGGGCGGTAAGTGCTGTGTTTTCCGCACGCCGGCCGCGGCGGAAATGGGGTCTCCGCGTCTGCGGTCCTTCGCAACAATCAGGCGAAGGGCGCCGGTGGTCGAGACGACCGAAAACGGCCGCGGCGACCGGTCGTTTTGCAGCCCGGAATGGGCCGATCGGGCCAAAAATGACGTTTTCTGGGCGTTCGTCATTTTCGTGCGTTTTTGCGCCTCCCGGGCGGTAAGTGCTGTGTTTTCCGCACGCCGGCCGCGGCGGAAATGGGGTCTCCGCGTCTGCGGTCCTTCGCAACAATCAGGCGAAGGGCGCCGGTGGTCGAGACGACCGAAAACGGCCGGCGACCGGTCGTTTTGCAGCCCGGAATGGGCCGATCGGGCCAAAAATGACGTTTTCTGGGCGTTCGTCATTTTCGTGCGTTTTTGCGCCTCCCGGGCGGTAAGTGCTGTGTTTTCCGCACGCCGGCCGCGGCGGAAATGGGGTCTCCGCGTCTGCGGTCCTTCGCAACAATCAGGCGAAGGGCGCCGGTGGTCGAGACGACCGAAAACGGCCGCGGCGACCGGTCGTTTTGCAGCCCGGAATGGGCCGATCGGCCAAAAATGACGTTTTCTGGGCGTTCGTCATTTTCGTGCGTTTTTGCGCCTCCCGGGCGGTAAGTGCTGTGTTTTCCGCACGCCGGCCGCGGCGGAAATGGGGTCTCCGCGTCTGCGGTCCTTCGCAACAATCAGGCGAAGGGCGCCGGTGGTCGAGACGACCGAAAACGGCCGCGGCGACCGGTCGTTTTGCAGCCCGGAATGGGCCGATCGGCCAAAAATGACGTTTTCTGGGCGTTCGTCATTTTCGTGCGTTTTTGCGCCTCCCGGGCGGTAAGTGCTGTGTTTTCCGCACGCCGGCCGCGGCGGAAATGGGGTCTCCGCGTCTGCGGTCCTTCGCAACAATCAGGCGAAGGGCGCCGGTGGTCGAGACGACCGAAAACGGCCGCGGCGACCGGTCGTTTTGCAGCCCGGAATGGGCCGATCGGGCCAAAAATGACGTTTTCTGGGCGTTCGTCATTTTCGTGCGTTTTTGCGCCTCCCGGGCGGTAAGTGCTGTGTTTTCCGCACGCCGGCCGCGGCGGAAATGGGGTCTCCGCGTCTGCGGTCCTTCGCAACAATCAGGCGAAGGGCGCCGGTGGTCGAGACGACCGAAAACGGCGCGGCGACCGGTCGTTTTGCAGCCCGGAATGGGCCGATCGGCCAAAAATGACGTTTTCTGGGCGTTCGTCATTTTCGTGCGTTTTTGCGCCTCCCGGGCGGTAAGTGCTGTGTTTTCCGCACGCCGGCCGCGGCGGAAATGGGGTCTCCGCGTCTGCGGTCCTTCGCAACAATCAGGCGAAGGGCGCCGGTGGTCGAGACGACCGAAAACGGCCGCGGCGACCGGTCGTTTTGCAGCCCGGAATGGGCCGATCGGCCAAAAATGACGTTTTCTGGGCGTTCGTCATTTTCGTGCGTTTTTGCGCCTCCCGGGCGGTAAGTGCTGTGTTTTCCGCACGCCGGCCGCGGCGGAAATGGGGTCTCCGTCTGCGGTCCTTCGCAACAATCAGGCGAAGGGCGCCGGTGGTCGAGACGACCGAAAACGGCCGGCGACCGGTCGTTTTGCAGCCCGGAATGGGCCGATCGGGCCAAAAATGACGTTTTCTGGGCGTTCGTCATTTTCGTGCGTTTTTGCGCCTCCCGGGCGGTAAGTGCTGTGTTTTCCGCACGCCGGCCGCGGCGGAAATGGGGTCTCCGCGTCTGCGGTCCTTCGCAACAATCAGGCGAAGGGCGCCGGTGGTCGAGACGACCGAAAACGGCCGCGGCGACCGGTCGTTTTGCAGCCCGGAATGGGCCGATCGGCCAAAAATGACGTTTTCTGGGCGTTCGTCATTTTCGTGCGTTTTTGCGCCTCCCGGGCGGTAAGTGCTGTGTTTTCCGCACGCCGGCCGCGGCGGAAATGGGGTCTCCGCGTCTGCGGTCCTTCGCAACAATCAGGCGAAGGGCGCCGGTGGTCGAGACGACCGAAAACGGCCGCGGCGACCGGTCGTTTTGCAGCCCGGAATGGGCCGATCGGCCAAAAATGACGTTTTCTGGGCGTTCGTCATTTTCGTGCGTTTTTGCGCCTCCCGGGCGGTAAGTGCTGTGTTTTCCGCACGCCGGCCGCGGCGGAAATGGGGTCTCCGCGTCTGCGGTCCTTCGCAACAATCAGGCGAAGGGCGCCGGTGGTCGAGACGACCGAAAACGGCCGCGGCGACCGGTCGTTTTGCAGCCCGGAATGGGCCGATCGGGCCAAAAATGACGTTTTCTGGGCGTTCGTCATTTTCGTGCGTTTTTGCGCCTCCCGGGCGGTAAGTGCTGTGTTTTCCGCACGCCGGCCGCGGCGGAAATGGGGTCTCCGCGTCTGCGGTCCTTCGCAACAATCAGGCGAAGGGCGCCGGTGGTCGAGACGACCGAAAACGGCCGCGGCGACCGGTCGTTTTGCAGCCCGGAATGGGCCGATCGGGCCAAAAATGACGTTTTCTGGGCGTTCGTCATTTTCGTGCGTTTTTGCGCCTCCCGGGCGGTAAGTGCTGTGTTTTCCGCACGCCGGCCGCGGCGGAAATGGGGTCTCCGCGTCTGCGGTCCTTCGCAACAATCAGGCGAAGGGCGCCGGTGGTCGAGACGACCGAAAACGGCGCGGCGACCGGTCGTTTTGCAGCCCGGAATGGGCCGATCGGGCCAAAAATGACGTTTTCTGGGCGTTCGTCATTTTCGTGCGTTTTTGCGCCTCCCGGGCGGTAAGTGCTGTGTTTTCCGCACGCCGGCCGCGGCGGAAATGGGGTCTCCGCGTCTGCGGTCCTTCGCAACAATCAGGCGAAGGGCGCCGGTGGTCGAGACGACCGAAAACGGCCGCGGCGACCGGTCGTTTTGCAGCCCGGAATGGGCCGATCGGCCAAAAATGACGTTTTCTGGGCGTTCGTCATTTTCGTGCGTTTTTGCGCCTCCCGGGCGGTAAGTGCTGTGTTTTCCGCACGCCGGCCGCGGCGGAAATGGGGTCTCCGCGTCTGCGGTCCTTCGCAACAATCAGGCGAAGGGCGCCGGTGGTCGAGACGACCGAAAACGGCCGCGGCGACCGGTCGTTTTGCAGCCCGGAATGGGCCGATCGGGCCAAAAATGACGTTTTCTGGGCGTTCGTCATTTTCGTGCGTTTTTGCGCCTCCCGGGCGGTAAGTGCTGTGTTTTCCGCACGCCGGCCGCGGCGGAAATGGGGTCTCCGCGTCTGCGGTCCTTCGCAACAATCAGGCGAAGGGCGCCGGTGGTCGAGACGACCGAAAACGGCCGCGGCGACCGGTCGTTTTGCAGCCCGGAATGGGCCGATCGGGCCAAAAATGACGTTTTCTGGGCGTTCGTCATTTTCGTGCGTTTTTGCGCCTCCCGGGCGGTAAGTGCTGTGTTTTCCGCACGCCGGCCGCGGCGGAAATGGGGTCTCCGCGTCTGCGGTCCTTCGCAACAATCAGGCGAAGGGCGCCGGTGGTCGAGACGACCGAAAACGGCCGCGGCGACCGGTCGTTTTGCAGCCCGGAATGGGCCGATCGCCAAAAATGACGTTTTCTGGGCGTTCGTCATTTTCGTGCGTTTTTGCGCCTCCCGGGCGGTAAGTGCTGTGTTTTCCGCACGCCGGCCGCGGCGGAAATGGGGTCTCCGCGTCTGCGGTCCTTCGCAACAATCAGGCGAAGGGCGCCGGTGGTCGAGACGACCGAAAACGGCCGCGGCGACCGGTCGTTTTGCAGCCCGGAATGGGCCGATCGGCCAAAAATGACGTTTTCTGGGCGTTCGTCATTTTCGTGCGTTTTTGCGCCTCCCGGGCGGTAAGTGCTGTGTTTTCCGCACGCCGGCCGCGGCGGAAATGGGGTCTCCGCGTCTGCGGTCCTTCGCAACAATCAGGCGAAGGGCGCCGGTGGTCGAGACGACCGAAAACGGCCGGCGACCGGTCGTTTTGCAGCCCGGAATGGGCCGATCGGGCCAAAAATGACGTTTTCTGGGCGTTCGTCATTTTCGTGCGTTTTTGCGCCTCCCGGGCGGTAAGTGCTGTGTTTTCCGCACGCCGGCCGCGGCGGAAATGGGGTCTCCGCGTCTGCGGTCCTTCGCAACAATCAGGCGAAGGGCGCCGGTGGTCGAGACGACCGAAAACGGCCGGCGACCGGTCGTTTTGCAGCCCGGAATGGGCCGATCGGCCAAAAATGACGTTTTCTGGGCGTTCGTCATTTTCGTGCGTTTTTGCGCCTCCCGGGCGGTAAGTGCTGTGTTTTCCGCACGCCGGCCGCGGCGGAAATGGGGTCTCCGCGTCTGCGGTCCTTCGCAACAATCAGGCGAAGGGCGCCGGTGGTCGAGACGACCGAAAACGGCCGCGGCGACCGGTCGTTTTGCAGCCCGGAATGGGCCGATCGGGCCAAAAATGACGTTTTCTGGGCGTTCGTCATTTTCGTGCGTTTTTGCGCCTCCCGGGCGGTAAGTGCTGTGTTTTCCGCACGCCGGCCGCGGCGGAAATGGGGTCTCCGCGTCTGCGGTCCTTCGCAACAATCAGGCGAAGGGCGCCGGTGGTCGAGACGACCGAAAACGGCCGGCGACCGGTCGTTTTGCAGCCCGGAATGGGCCGATCGGCCAAAAATGACGTTTTCTGGGCGTTCGTCATTTTCGTGCGTTTTTGCGCCTCCCGGGGGTAAGTGCTGTGTTTTCCGCACGCCGGCCGCGGCGGAAATGGGGTCTCCGCGTCTGCGGTCCTTCGCAACAATCAGGCGAAGGGCGCCGGTGGTCGAGACGACCGAAAACGGCCGCGGCGACCGGTCGTTTTGCAGCCCGGAATGGGCCGATCGGGCCAAAAAGACGTTTTCTGGGCGTTCGTCATTTTCGTGCGTTTTTGCGCCTCCCGGGCGGTAAGTGCTGTGTTTTCCGCACGCCGGCCGCGGCGGAAATGGGGTCTCCGCGTCTGCGGTCCTTCGCAACAATCAGGCGAAGGGCGCCGGTGGTCGAGACGACCGAAAACGGCCCGGCGACCGGTCGTTTTGCAGCCCGGAATGGGCCGATCGGGCGCCAAAAATGACGTTTTCTGGGCGTTCGTCATTTTCGTGCGTTTTTGCGCCTCCCGGGCGGTAAGTGCTGTGTTTTCCGCACGCCGGCCGCGGCGGAAATGGGGTCTCCGTCTGCGGTCCTTCGCAACAATCAGGCGAAGGGCGCCGGTGGTCGAGACGACCGAAAACGGCCGCGGCGACCGGTCGTTTTGCAGCCCGGAATGGGCCGATCGGGCCAAAAATGACGTTTTCTGGGCGTTCGTCATTTTCGTGCGTTTTTGCGCCTCCCGGGCGGTAAGTGCTGTGTTTTCCGCACGCCGGCCGCGGCGGAAATGGGGTCTCCGCGTCTGCGGTCCTTCGCAACAATCAGGCGAAGGGCGCCGGTGGTCGAGACGACCGAAAACGGCCCGGCGACCGGTCGTTTTGCAGCCCGGAATGGGCCGATCGGCCAAAAATGACGTTTTCTGGGCGTTCGTCATTTTCGTGCGTTTTTGCGCCTCCCGGGCGGTAAGTGCTGTGTTTTCCGCACGCCGGCCGCGGCGGAAATGGGGTCTCCGCGTCTGCGGTCCTTCGCAACAATCAGGCGAAGGGCGCCGGTGGTCGAGACGACCGAAACGGCCCGACCGGTCGTTTTGCAGCCCGGAATGGGCCGATCGGGCCAAAACGACGTTTTCTGGGCGTTCGTCATTTTCGTGCGTTTTTGCGCCTCCCGGGCGGTAAGTGCTGTGTTTTCCGCACGCCGGCCGCGGCGGAAATGGGGTCTCCGCGTCTGCGGTCCTTCGCAAAATCAGGCGAAGGGCGCCGGTCGAGACGACCGAAAACGGCCGCGGCGACCGGTCGTTTTGCAGCCCGGAATGGGCCGATCGGCCAAAAAGACGTTTTCTGGGCGTTCGTCATTTTCGTGCGTTTTTGCGCCTCCCGGGCGGTAAGTGCTGTGTTTTCCGCACGCCGGCCGCGGCGGAAATGGGGTCTCCTCTGCGGTCCTTCGCAACAATCAGCGAAGGGCGCCGTGTCGAGACGAAAACGGCCCGGCGACCGGTCGTTTGCAGCCCGGAATGGGCCGATCGGCCAAAAATGACGTTTTCTGGGCGTTCGTCATTTTCGTGCGTTTTTGCGCCTCCGGGCGGTAAGTGCTGTGTTTTCCGCACGCGGCCGCGGCGAAATGGGTCTCGCGTCTGCGGTCCTTCGCAATCAGGCGAGGGCGCCGGTGGTCGAGACGACCGAAAACGCCGCGGCGACCGGTTTTGCAGCCGGAATGGCGAATCGGCCAAAAATGACGTTTTCTGGCGTTCGTCATTTCGTGCGTTTTGCGCTCCCGGGCGGTAAGTGCTGTTGTTTTCACGCACGGCCGCGCGGAAATGGGTCTCCGCGTTGCGGTCCTTCGCAACAATCAGGCGAAGGGCGCCGGTGGTCGAGACGACCGAAAACGGCCTGGCGCGGTCGTTTTGCAGCCCGAATGGCCGATCGGGCCAAAAATTTTCTCTGGGCGTTCGTCATTTTTGGTTTTTTGCGCTCCCGGCGGTAAGTCTTGTGTTTTCCGCACGCCGGCCGCCGGCGGAAATGG
>CAAHFI010704076.1:0-12803 GCA_900893395.1 Euglena gracilis
CCCCCCTACACGGACTTTGTCCTGAGTCCGGTCCGGGGGGGGGGCACGGACTTTGTCCGAAGGACAAAGTCCGTGCCCCCCCACCGGACTCAGGACAAAGTCCGTGTAGGGGGGGTCTTGCTTTAAGTCCGTGTACTACCCCCCCTCCGACTCAGGACAAAGTCGGTGTATCCTAATGAGGAACATTAGTGTCGCTCAGGGTCACTTGTCTTTGTCTTCATAGCTTCATGTTGCTCGCACAAGTCGTAAACGTCGCTGAGGTTGTCTTGGGACCTTTGCCAACACCCGCAAAGTTGTTGGCAGGGTTGAAGGTGGCAGTTGAACCCCAGAACACAGAAACTACGGACACAGAGCTTTTTGGGGATGTTTTCACCCAAACTGTGCCCCAGCCCAGGGCAGCGTCAAAAATCAGAAGGGGGGATATACCGCCTCGCCAATTTTCAAAAAGTTTGCGAACTGCGAGGCTATGCCACCACTGATTTGGATGACTACATGGTGGCGTTTGCAAAGTGGGTGCTTTCGGTACACGCTTTGCATGACACAGAAGCTGAGAAGATTGCGACAAAGGCACAAAGGCAGCTTCCATGTCAACGGGCTGGGGTGCCCATGTACGAATGGGCTCCGCAAACGTTGACATCGTATGTCAACGCATTGGCTGTGCTATACAAATCAACAAAAACCAAGAATCCCATCGTCCCCAAAGCAAAATGCCATTTTCCAAAGTTCGTTACATTTGTGAACACAACATCACGGCTGAAAATTTTGGAGTTCGATTCCGTTTGTTCTATGCACTTCGATTCAGGCCGTTCTATGCCCCCCCCCGCAACAGTTGGTGTTGTCCTCGTTGCGACGGCCGGGAGATGCCTCCCTTGCCAGCTCGTGTCGAGAACATGAAGCGAAAGCAATGAGGGGGACACCAACTGTCTGCTACCGTTTTTTCCCCTGGAGACATTCAGTGGCACTACCAGGTTTTTACGGTAGCTGCTCCCTATTCCCTCCCTGACGCGTCACAACAGCAAGAGGATAATTGTTCTGGGGCTCCATTCGCATTAGTCCTAGTGGTGGAAACATCAAGGTGGCCATTGGTGGAAATGGGGGGGTACACCGGACTCAGGACAAAGTCCGCACCCCCCCCCCCCGGACTTTGTCACCCCTGAGTCCGTCGTAGGGTACACCGACTTTGTCCTGAGTCGGAGGGGGGGGTACACGGACTTAAATACAAACATAGGTGTAGGAACAATTTTTCCCGGGGGGGCGAGCCAAAAAAATTTCCTTGGCACAACCAAAATGTATTTTCTGTCCTCCTGGCCCCGAAGCGGCCGAGACCATGGGTTTTTTTCGTCATGGACCCCCCCCCCCGGGGTGGGTAGGGCTGGTGGGTACATCTTTTTTTTTGGCGCCAAAGGCGCCGAAAAATTTGGAAAAGCTGCTACTTTTGGCGCTTTTGGCCATTTTCGGGCAAAAAGTGGGTTGGTCCTCCGGGACCCCCCCCCTCCCCTGAGGGGGGCCCTCTCCAGGGGGTGGGTGGGTGGGTGGGTGCCGACCCCCCTGGTCTTAAAAAAAACCCCTGGCCGAGACGCTAACGTCTCTTTGAAGTCCAAGGAGCCCAGGTACAGGGGGGAGGGGGGGTCCCCGGACCTCCCCTGTTCACTTCCGAACTGAACTGGACATGTTGACTTCCCGAAGGAGGGTGGTCCAGCGCCGAAGGCGCCGATTTTTTTTTGAAAAATGCCCTTTTCGGTGTTCGCACGTTGTTCCGTTTTTTTTGGGTTTTTCTCGAAGTGAACAAGTACATCCAGGTTCACGGGGGGGGGGTCTCGGACCCCCTGTGCACTTCCGAAGTGAACCGAACAGGGGCGGAGGGGTGTCCGGGTCCCGAAGTGAACTACCTAGCCAGAAATCAAACCAGAAAGCGAAATCATGGGACCACCCTTCCCTTATTGTCCCCCCCCAAATTGTCCCTCGGCCCGGCTGATGGGGTTTTTTTTTGGCTCGGCCAATGAAAATTCCTTTGGTACCCCCTTATTCCCCCCCCCTTATTGTCCAGTCGGCATACAAAATGTTTTAATCTCTGCAATAAAAAACGAGTTTTAAACGACAAACGACTAAAATACCGGGCCATGCTTGGTGGCCGTCCGTCCGTCCGAGCCGTCCGGACCTCTTCAGCCGGACCAATGCTGGACGCCCAGCCGTCCGTCCGGACGAAGCATTTTTTCGCCAGCCGTCCGTCAAGCCGGACCAACGTCTGTCTTGCCAGCCGGCCGGACCAAAAAAAATTTCCTTCCGAAAAAGGAGTTACGTCTTCCCTCTGCTCGTCGCGTCAAATCAGGAAAAAACACGAAGTTGCCCACTGGCGGGATCCGGACCAAAAAAAATTTCCTTCCTTCTCCGAAAAGCAGTCACGTCTTCCCTCTACTCGTCGCGTCAAATCAGGAAAAAATCACGAAGTTGCCCCCCGGCGGGTTTCGAACCCGCAACCTACCGGTCAGACACTAACCACAGAACCACTACGCCACGGGGGGCGATACCATTCTCGTCCGTGTACTTTAATGAAAATTATTTTTGCCAAAAAAAAAGCAAACAAAACATTTTTCTGCCCCCCTTTCCAAGAGAAAGGCACCCAAACAACTCCTTCCTGAGAGAATCCTGTGGCCCAAAACTGGCCAGAACATCTGGCCCAAAACTGGCCAGCACATCTGGCCCCCCAAAAAATCCATCACATTGCAAAAAATGTGAAATGCAAAATTTGGGCCATTTGCCAGATTGAAAAACTTCTCCCCAATTTTTTGGCTTCCAAGAACACTTGTTGAACAGCAAATAAAGAACGCAAGAAACAGAAAGCAGAAGAAAACCAGCATCTAAGTACAAAATGTCTATGAAATCTGTCTTCAGACTTGAAATTAGTTCCTGTGTTTTCACTTCATTTCAGCACCCTGTACTTTCATCATATCTATCCCACACCGCTTCCACCCGAAACGGCATTGTGATACTGAAGGAGAAGGATTGGGAATGCAAGCATTTTTTTGCGTGTGGGTGATTCATAATTTCTTCCAAAAAAAGACATTTCCAATGAGGAAAATTTGCACACAGCGGGGTTTGAACCCGCGACCTCACAGTCCCGAACTGCATGCTGCACCAACTACACTGTGCGCAAGATACACTTCTCCATATCGAAAGAGAAAAAGGACTAGTCCAACAAATGAAGTGGAAGAAAGTTTCGGGACAGAACACCCAAATCTTGGAAAAATACCACATTTGAAAGTTGTCATATGCAAATTTCTGTTCTGGTTAATGTGGTGTGTGGGGCACATCAAAGATCCCGAAGTGCAGTGTGGGCTGAGCACCCAGAATCAGGACTTACCCAGTTCGCGACGAAAAAATTTCCAGACGCCTTCGCTTCCAAAGACCCAGCCGGCTAGCCGGCCAGCCGGCCAGCCGGCTAGCCGCTAGCTGGACCAAGTGCATTTTCTTCAGCCGTCTGGACCAAGCCCACAAGGTCAGCCGTCCGTCCGGACCTTTGCTTTTTTCACCAGCCGTCCGTCCGTCCGTCCGTCCGCCTCCTGAAACAATGGCATGGAAAATTTTGTTGAGGAAAGGAATTCAATCGCAAAGAAACACGTTCTCAAACATACCCCCCCCGCAACCCCCCGCAACCCGACCGGAGGCCCAGTTCGGGAATTTTTTTTCTGGGTGGGAGATGCCTAATTTTGGTTAAAATATAGTTGTGGTGCGTATTTTTGGCTCCAAAAGGGGCAATGGATCAAATTTTTGGGTTGGAGATGCCTAATTTGGTACCAAAATCCAAATTTGATGTGTGGAAATTCCTAATTTGTTGACATCATCCAAATTTTGGGACTTGGTGATTCCTAATTTTAGTCCTAGAAAAATTGATTTCCTCCCCGCAACCCCCCCCCCGCAACCCCCCGCAACCCCCCCCCCCAAACCCGACTCACCCCCCGCAACCCGACTCACCCCCCATTGGAGGCTAGGCACAGTGGGGGGGGCTGAGGGGGGGGGGCGAGCGGCCGCGCGGGGGGGGGGGGGGGTTGGAGGGCGCGTGCATCCCCCCACCCCTCCGTCGGCCTGGCACATGGTCCATCGCTGGACCAAGTCGGGCTTGGACCGCGTGGCTGGTCCGACCGGGGATCGAACCCGCGCGTCTGACGGATGGTACCGATCGAAGCCGGCCCTCTGTCCGCTTGACTAACGCAGGGGACAAGCTGTTGTGTCTTTTTCCCGAAGAAAAAGACGGAAAAAGACGTTTAAGACGGATTTTTTTCCATCGTTACGGCTAGACACGAATCTTAGCATCCCGAAGAAAGGATCTTTTTTTTTGGGAAAAACATGAACTTACCAGGGTTTTCGTCCGCCAGTGGGGCGTTTGCACTTTTGTGCTTGTGGTGGACCCCCGCGGCCGCTGGCGGACAGGACCGAGTGACAAAAAGGGGGTGGTCGCTTGCGAGTTTTCATGACAAATCATCTTTACACTGCGATCAGGTTTGTTGGCCCCATTTTTCCAACCCGGATCTCCTTACTTCACAGACATCAGTGAGTGAAATGACAAAAAATTCTGTGGAGGGGAGCAAAAACACCTTTGTTCGGCCGTCGGCTGCTCACGGCCATGTGCATCATGCCCACCTGAACAGGCGCTCCAACGTGATGTTGCTCAAACTTGCATCAGCGTCTCCATCATCAGTGCACCTGAGCCCAACGTGCATCAGATGGCTGAGGAGAAATGGCTCCTGCCACAAGCCTCATCTGCAGTATGTACGGCATTCTTGATTGGCCTCGGTACATCCAAAAATCCAAGAGTTCGTGTGCTTCTGAAAATGAGCCCATTCGGTGGTACTGGCACTGAAACCAGAACACTGCTCGAAGAAAGTAAACCAGATGAGCAAGCACTCTGTGCATGACACCAGTCGCAGAAGCGACACTTTGCCACCTTCCAAACAGCGTCCCGAGTGACAGGCCTGGAAGAGAAGTTCAGAATAGGGGGAAAATAAGATTTTGTCCGAACCTGAAATGCCGCTCCAGTTCCGCCACATGACTGTTGAAGGCCGGCGTCCTCCACTATTGCACAAAGGGATCCCAACATTATGACCAAGAGCCAGGGGATGAACCAGACTTGTCAGCCATGTCCTCCATATGGGCAGCCTGAAAACAGAACAAATAGGAAACACTTTCCGTTCGCGCTTTCGTTTTTTTTGCGAAATTTTCCATTTTTTGCGAATTTTCCTTTTTTAGCAAAAAAACGAGAAAAAATCGTCTGCGGAGTCCAAGTTGCCCATCCTGTCTACCAACGATGAACATGCCCTTGAAGGGAGATTGGCGGCTAAATTGTTTCTGCATTGCAAGGCTGTGGCTCGGTCATTTTCCTGTGAGTCACACGGCTGGCCGACGGCTGGCCGACGGCTGGCCGACGGCGTGCTCCCCAATGACGAGGTGTTTAAAATCGTAAGTTTTTCCATTTTTTTCGGGTTGCCTTGAGGAACGAAATTTAGTGTGAATGTCTCAAGAATAAAATTTTACAGATTTTCACAGATACATGAATTTTAAAAATTATTGAAGTAAGTTCTCTCAGAAACACACCACACTATAAATGAAACACATTTGGCTCCTGCCAAACAGTTTGACGGATCAAGTTCGCCGGCGGGCTTGCTGGCCAGGTCATGCAAACAAAGGCGCACCGTCTCAGTCTCAAGTGGGTGCACCTGACCGTGTTTTAAATCAAATCAATTCGACAGTTTAGTCCTCATTCAGTCATTTTGCCACCGACCCACACAATAAAGCAAAATAAAAACAAAAAAAACAAGAACCAGGTGCACCAATTGTAACACAATTCTGTCACCAAACAGCCAGATATGTGAATGATTCTAATGCGCAAAGCATGAGAAAAGAAGACAAAGCTACAAGACTTCAGCCTTAAGGATTTGTTCTCTAGGGAGCACAAAGGAGCACAAAGTTTGAGACGAGGGGCTACGTGACCAAATCCGCGGTTTTTCGTGTGATGCAAAGCGATAACACTAAAAAAAATCAAATGTGCTAAAGAATGAATTGAAAACAACCGTCAAAAACGGTTTGCTACAACGTCAACTTGCAACTGGAACAACTTGATGGCAACACTGCACCAGTTCAAACCTTTTCTTGGCCTCCCTGCGCTCCTCCGTAGGCTCTCTGCTTTGGCGGGAGATTTGGCAGGATCCTTTCAGAAAAATTTCCTGCAAGAGAGAACGAAGGTTGATGACTTCTATGGAAGGTGAATGTTGTCAGAGAGGATTTGTGAGTTGAAGGAACACAATGATTTTGAATGGTTCTTTTTCAAATCTCAGAAATGGCCTGAAACCAAATTGGAATGAAGAATAAGCCATAAATCAGAAAAATAAAAACCATTTTCCGCATCTCAGTTTCTTTGATGTTATGGTAATTGGAGGAAGTTTCTGAGCAAAATACAAAAGAAATGCCAGGATGGAACTGGAATCTCAATTGACAAAGCAGAGAGGTCGTATAGGTAGTTTACAAAACGTAATTTTGGCATCAAAAAAACTGGTAGTCAATGACATGTACTAGATACACACTATAAGCAGGATAGCTGATGGAATCATGGCATAACCACAGTAAAATTGTTTCGCAATGCATATGAGATGTTTGCAACACAAAACAATGAACAACACCAAATTTCGTTCCTCAAGGCAACCCGAAAAAAGGGAAAAAACTTACGATTTTAAACACCTCGTCATTGACAAGAACAATTGCCCAAATAAGATTTTGTGCACATTGCAAGAGCAAAAAAAATTGTATGTTTGAGACGTGGTTCTTTGAGATTGAATTCCTTTCCTCAACAAAACTTTTCCATGCCATTGTTTCAGCCGCAAATGCGCCTCAAACCTCAAACATGGCCAATTGCCAATTTTTGCCAGTGTTTGCCATCAGTTGCCACACAAAAAATGCAAGGAAAAATCGGTATGCAAAAAATCACAGGGAGACAATGGCAACTCGACAAAATGTACTGTTCATGGATTTGAATTGGCCATTGCCAATGGCCTTTTGTTTTGGCAACTGTCCAGGCGCATTTGCGCCTGGAGAAACACGTGGACTAGGCAAAAAAGGGCCATTTCTCAGAAGATCCAGGCGCAAATGCGCCTGGAATTTCCTGGTAAGCCAAAAATACATCCCTTCTGGAGAATTTGATTCAATGTTCTACTGCGGGTATGGATCTGTTTTGAATGAAAGTCAGCAGCATTTGAATTGCTTCTATAAACTTGGAAGGAGCATACGGAGGGAGTGCATTGTAATGTTGTTGGGTAAAAGCATTTTTCACCGTAAAACCACAATGTCCTAAAAATTGGGTTCTCTTTATCTTCACCCTTGCATCAGGTCTTAAAGCTTAATATGGTCAAAACTGGGGAGATGTGGAAAACAATGTGCACATTTTTTAGCTTTCGGTGTACGTTATTTGCTGGTTAATGCTGCTATGTGTTGCAAATCATTTTCCATGCAACCTTTGATGGGTCAAGGGCGTTTGCCAATATGAAAACGGGACGCCTCTGACGCCCGTTTTGGCAATAGTCTAGGCGCATTTGCGCCTGGAGCAAAGTGTGAGAAAGGTATCGGCAGCAATTCCAAAGAAACAAACTCCAAGTGGTTCCACAATGTGTCTTTGTATGACAAAATTTGAGATGAATTATTTCCTTCAAAAATATACCTTTGGTTGACATTGCATTTTTGAAATTCCAGGCGCAATTGCGCCTGGACCAACACAGGGTGGCACAGTTTTTGAGCACCATTCCCAAACATCATTCACTAGATTGCAACACAAAAAATGCATTTTCAAAATAGAAACTAGAAAACACATCGGCTTTAAAGAAGAGCAAACACCACCCTTGAAAATTTTGATTCAACTACTTCCCTTGCTGTTATTTTTCTGTGCTCACCCACAAACCTTGGCAAAGGCACCTCACACACGGAGTTGAAGGACTTTGCCGAAGAATGATCTTTGCATGTTGATGAATAAAAAAGGTTATAAAAAGAGACACACTTGGCAAAATAATGTTGCTGTCTCTCGCTCACATTCCTTTCATTACCACTGTTTGGTGTATTGAGAGGTATTCCAGGCGCAAATGCGCCTAAAATACTTTTCTGATGATGCCAAAAATACCTTAAAAAAACATATTCGGGAGACACCCCTTGACAATACAACAAATAGAACACTGTGTGTATTTTCCAAAATATTTATTCTTTGCCAATTGGTTTTGATCAAAGACAAAACCTGTCTGGGGTGAAATTATGGTCCTTTTTCGCCTGTTTCTGGGAGGTTCCAGGCGCATTTGCGCCTGGAACCCTTGAAAAAGATACAATTTAATGGCACTCTGGGCAATATTTAAAATTGGGTTTAGGCGCAAATGCGCCTGGAATTTTTTCAAAAGTGTTCCTAGAAAACCCGTTTTAGGCCAGAATTTTGACCAATTTTTTTTGAAAAAAAGTGTCCAGTTACGGCCGTCTCAGTTTGGTCAATGTGTTTCCAGACATCTGCCACACAACCACTGAAGTGAAAAAGCGGTCACATGCAAAAATCATGTCACACAGGGTGGCATTCACAACTCGACAATTCCTCATCAAAAGTGAATTGACAATTGACTGTTTTGGCAACCGTCCAGGCGCATTTGCGCCGGGATGATTGTGTGTGGAAGGCAAAAAAAGTGCTGTTTCTCTGAAGATCCAGGCGCAAATGCGCCTGGAATTTTCTTGTCAGCCACAATTACGTCCCATTTTTTGAAATGTCAATTCGCAATTAATCTTATGTATGAATTATATTTATCGTCATTTGTCCTTTTCAAATTTCGATGTGATAGGACTCCAAAAATATGACAGCATTTTTTTTGTGTTCATGTGCACTAATCTGTACGGGGGCGTTCCACAAAGTAGTCTGTTGAGTCAGTGAAGTAAGTGCTTGCGTTCAAGACTCGTGACTGCATACTTCCGAGCTTGTTTTGAATGTTGTTTTACCTTTTTTCATCTGTTTTTGGGACCACCAAATTGGCCTCTTTTTTGAGTGCGTTCAGGCGCAATTGCGCCTGGATTTGAGTGAGGCCCCATCCAACAACATAACTCATGTAAAGATCTCGTCTGATTGAAAAGAACATATTTCAGGCGCATTTGCGCCTGAACTACCTATGTTGCTCCTTTTTTTGAACCTCATTTCCCCAAGTTCTTAACTAATTCCGTAGAAATCATGGGTTTTGTGACAAAAAGATTTCCAAGAATTTTGCTTTCTATGGTGAAGTTGTGGCGTTATTTGGGCTTTGAAGATTGACATTTTGCAAAAGACCCTTTTTAGGGCTATTTTCTCAAGCCACAATTCCAGGTGCAATTTGATTTTTTAGTGTCCGGTTACGGCCGTCTAAGACGGTGCCCCCCCATGGGGGACTAACCCCCCTCGGCACAGCAAAATGGCCCCCCCCCTGGTGGCCGAGGGTCCTCGTCTGACGTGCCGAACCTCCATGGGGTATTTTTTTTAGCTATGCCATGGAACACAATTTGGGCCAGTTGGAGCCACATGACCAGTTTGGTAACACTTTTTTGGGCCACTTTGGTGCCACCTCTTGGCCACAGGTGGGGTTTGGCACAGGTTTTGTGTCAGATTTTGGGTGTGGCCAGCTTTCTGCAACATCGGGGCGGCTGGCCGGCTAGCCGTCCGAGCCGTCGGACCTCTTCAACCGGACCAATGCTGGACTGGACGCCCAGCCGTCCGTCCGGACGAAGCATTTTTTCGCCAGCCGTCCGTCAAGCCGGACCATACATCTCTTTAAGGACCCCGGGGGGGGGTTGCTTGGCTAGGGCTAGAAATTTGGGCTGGCTAGAAATTTGGGCTGGCTAGCCCGCCCCCCCCCCGGGGGGGGGGGCTGGACCCGGCTGGACCCGAACCGGGGCGAGCTGGACTGAAATCGGAAAAATGCCCAAAAATGACCTGCAAAACACTACACAAAAATCGTCCATGTCACCCGGACACACGGTGTGTCCGGGTTATGGGCGCCGCAGGCGCCCATAACCCGGACACACCGTGTGTCCGGGTTACAATGGACGATTTTTGTCTATATCCGTTGACTAAGAGGCCCAAGACACACACTGTGTCTCGTGGAACTTAGCCACGCAATGTCTACCCCGTATTTTTTTGCAATTTTTTGTCAAATTTTCAGTTCACGAGGACACACACTGTGTCTCGTGGACTGCCAGTCCACGAGACACAGTGTGTGTCCCCGTGGACTGGGACACACACTGTGTCTCGTGGACTGGCAGTCCACGAGACACAGTGTGTGTCCTCGTGAACTGAAAAAAATCAAGAATTCCCACTGGTCCGACCAACAAGTGCCCCCTAATAACTTGGCCTTTCGGCAACTTTTGGCTTAGAGCATAAAGGTTTCTCGTGGACAAGTTTCACCACATTCCACTACCTGTCCTTGCAGTTTTTTCTTTCGAAAAATGAAGAAGACCGCAAACAGTGTGGACCGCATGCTCCCCCGACCCCCGAAACCAGATGAATTTGTTGCTACACTGGAAAAGTATTTGGTCGATTTGCAGAAGGGCCCTGCTGTTGACCCAATACACGGTACGTTGTTGGCCAACGTGTTGGAGGAGAAGCCAAAAGGGACCGCAAAGGCTGAGCGTGTAGCTGTTACACGCCTGTTGGAGTTCCAGCAGATGTGTAAACATCTGAACGCTCAGTATGAGGACCTGGATGGCTTTTTTTCCGCATGGGCTGGTTGGGTCATTGACCCCAGATATTTGTTTGATGAGGCTACCCTCATCAATCAAGCTGAGCAACAACGCCGGGCACAGTGTGGCACCACATTCAAATTCGAGACATACCTGCCTTCTACTGTCCGAGGTCATTTCAACTCTCTCGCACGGGTGTTCACATCTGTTGACCCGGACGGCACTCTGGTTCCATCTTCCAAAAAACAGTTTCCGCAACTGAACCGCCTCATGACGTCGGCTCTGACGCGAGAGAGTTCCCGGAAAGCTGTGGGTACGGCTGCCCACCCACCTGTGGAAGTTCTTCAGGACGAGGAACTTCCTACCGTGCTGGCTTCCGTGGATTGGCGCAAGCCTTTTGAGAGCCAACGTGCAAACATCCTCATTTTGGCGTACAGCACGGGGTACCGAAGTGAGGTTTTGAGGCGGTTGGAAGTGGGCTCTTTTGTGGAAACGCGGACCGAAGATGGAAAACGAATGCTCCAATGCAGCGTTGGGACCATGAAGAATCACTCTTCAACGTTGGAGACCACTGATGTCGCCCTCCTTCAGCAATTGATTGTTGAAGGGTCGGACCCTGCAACGTGTCCCATCAGAGCATTCGACAGGCAGGTTGCCTTGGTTTCCGCCTCGCCACCCGGCCTCCGTGGAAATTGGCTCTTCCGCTCGTGCAAGCCCCTGGCAAGGACGTTGTCTGAACCTCAGACAACGGATGAGACCTTCAGAGGTGTGGCCGAGTGGGTGGGTGCGCAGGTGGGCCGGCGTGTAACATTCAAGGATGTTGCACGCCGGGCCGCCATGACTCGACTGGCAAACAACCCCGATATTTCGGCTGACGACGTGGCAAAGCACTTCCACGTGCACCGAAACACCGTGGCTGTTTACCATCGTGCAGGCAAAACGGTACCCATCAAAGCGGCCACAATCCTCTCCACCCGGGTGACAAAGCAGGAGAAAAAAAAAGCCACCCCCCCAAAGTGGAGCATGCGGCCCAACACGACGCTGGTCCCGCCGTACCTGTTGGTCAGCACGCGACAGGGACAGAGACTGCCGCGCCACCTCCAGTCACTGAAGGGCAAGCAAAATCTGAAGGAGGCGAGCAGCATGAGTATGACAGCATTGCTCTGCCACAATTCATCTTTCCCCTCCTAACAGACCTTCCGAGCCGAACCGCGAGCCAGCCAAGGATGTCAATCTAGGACATGGGGACGTTCTCACGTATGCCTCAGCGGTATTATCCAAATGCCTACCTCTGACGCATCACAGTGGCATGGAGGTCATCGTAGATGAGGAGCCCGAGTTCTGCACGCAGCCGTCCCGCAGCCGTCCTTGGCCGCTGAAACTGGAGCGCGACGATGACGACCTGGCCGTCGAGCGCAACCGCGCTCAGTGGTCCAAGTGGACCATTTTTGGCGCTCCCCCATCTGCGGAGCACGCACCGGTGGCCCAGGACATGTCAAACATTCCCTCCCTTTTCCCTGCCGTCTCCTCCTCCCGGGCAAACAAACGCCCTCGTCCTGTCCGTCCCAATTGTGGGTTTTGTGGGGTCACCGTTCCTTTGAACCCACCCTGTCGTGAGCTAAATGCTGTGCTCTGTGATGCATGTGGGCTGTCGTACCACTGGAAGTGTGCTAACCTGGTGCGTCCCCCAAAGCATGGGTCCTGGATTTGTGAGTCGTGTGTTGGTCAGTAAGGCGTAACGCTGCGCTCCTCGTTACGTCTCCTCGTTGTCTGTCATGCCGTTCCGTGTCCCGACGACCATTGTTCCAATTTTGCGCCAACTGTCTCTCAGCTGTTACAGCTCACGGTTGTCCGGTGACCATCTTTCCATGCATTGCATTAGATGTAGAACACCTCGCATTTCTGGCAAACACCTTTTATTTTTCAGTCCACGAGACACAGTGTGTGTCCCAGTCCACGGGGACACACACTGTGTCTCGTGGACTGCCAGTCCACGAGACACAGTGTGTGTCCCCGTGGACTGGGACACACACTGTGTCTCGTGGACTCAGTCCACGAGACACAGTGTGTGTCTTGGGCCTCAGTCCACGGAT
>CAAHFI010705748.1:0-11416 GCA_900893395.1 Euglena gracilis
GCACGCTGTATCAGGAAGTGATGTGGCCCGTGGTGCACAAAGCGAATCCAGGGACCAGACCGCCAGCAAACCGCATCGGACGGCATCGTGCGATTCAGCAATGCGATTCATGGATGCACGCAGCGTGGCAGCACAGCGCAACAGGTCATCCCCGCACATATATATATGAAGATGGCCATAAATATATTAGATTTGTTAAATGTTACACAATATAATCATTTGTTGATTTACAATTCAGATACAATAAATTTGGTAAATATGGTAGATATTTTGAATTTGTATTCGAAATATCTAATGCAACTAATGAATTAAGTTTAATCATATCACATGATGAAATATCACGTGCTGTAGATATTGAATAATATATATAGTATAATATATCTATTGTATCTATTGTTTTTTCATTTGTTAATATTTCATATTTTGAATTGTTTTTTTTGTATTATTTTGAGATCCATATTGAATTTACATTTTGCTTTAATACATGCCTTTAGTCTTAGAGTAATCAATATATACGATATATCAATTATTCTCATTATTCTATCTATATTATGAAATGCATGATGTTCTACAGGTACACTAAATCTTAATTTATGTATTTTCTTACATGTTTCCCTAAGTGATAATATACTTTTAATTTTCAGAAATAAACCAATATAATGTATTATTTCATTTGGAAATGATAGGAACGATATGGATGACATCGGTGATATGGATGATATCGGTGATATGGATGACATCGGTGATATGGATGATATTTGTTCAGTTTATATATTATTGTATAATAATTCAATTATTAATAACATCAATGTTTTCAAAGTATATTATCATTTACCCATTTCCAGGAACAATAGTTATTAATAATATCGTTATTTCCATAATACATTACTACCAATGTGCTCATCATCCAGTCGATTGATTTTCCTGAAACATTGCAACAAACTTTCCTCTTTTTAACTGCATGAGTTTCGAGGTTAGCTTCTTGATTCATGGGAACAAACTTGACAAGCTCAATGCTTTGAGACATGAGATTCTTCTCAAGCCTGATAACTGTATGACTTTTTTTTATGATTTACGTTATATATTTTTATAAAAATATTAAAATATTACATATCTATGTAGAATTGAAAAGAATAATCCGATTTTTCCTATAAAAATATAAAATGTATTTTTAAGAACATTTACCCGATATGTTCATGGCATGCTGCCACACACATGATGATGCATAACACAGCTGGGGCCACGCTACAAAACAACTCCTGTTTGAGCAACAAATCTTGCAGATTTGTTGGATTCTATTCTTCTTCTCGTTGATTTTGAAGACAAAACAACCTCCTTTTGTGCGAACTGTCCTGTTGTGTGAAGGGTCATAATTATTATTTCACTGAATATTCACTGAAATGAGTGTAAATGGATCATGGATCTTTATTGTGTGCATATTCTTACATTTTGTGAACAAATATTTCTATTCCCTTGAAAAAAAATTTCTATTCCCTGCAAAAAAAGACACTTCTCTTTGCGCCACCGGCTGTCCACAGGGTATCGGCGCCTCAGCAGCACCGGCTGCACCACAGCCCCATCTCCTTCCCTCTTTGGGGCTTCTTCATCATCTGTGGCTCCTTCTACAGCTGCTGCAGCAGTCTTCACTTGTGCTGCACTGCCCACTGCTGGGGCACATGCCGCATCGTCAGCAGCTCCAATGTCCGACTCGGAGAGGTCTTCTTCCTCCTTTTTGGTCGTCACCCTTGTCTGCACAGCCAGCACCACGGTCGTTGTTGGCTGCACAGGCTGGTAGATAGGGAACGGAGGCGTGCTTGGCCGGTACTGTGGGCTCTGGGGTGGACTTTGGGCTGCTGGTGGGGGGGCCACCATCGTCTCATCGTCGTCAGACTCATACGCCGGAGGAGGCGGTGTGCTTGGCCTTGCTGCTGCTGCAGGGCTCCTCCTCCACGTCGGGATGCTCACCTCCGTTGGCCTCATTGCGATGCAGATCACTGCATCGGCATCGCAATGATCTGAACGGACACACTGTGGCCCAGGGGCGGGATCACCACCACCTTCACGCCTTCTCGTCCATCGGCCAGGTGCCGCGCCACAGGGAACACCAGTCCCGGGGCGCACACAGTGCAGCAGCTGCCAGTAGATGCAGTAGAGGCCATCTCAAAGGTGGTTTTTGAAATGTCTGAAGAAAAATGAAAAATAATCACAGATTCAGGAAAAAGAACACAAATCTCACACAAATATACTGTTTTTTTGAAGTTTTTCACAAACACTCCACACTCCACTCACACGTCATTTCGCGAATCAAATTCGCGATTTCGCGATTTATCGGGTTGCCTACAGGCGTTTCTTAAATATAGGCATTCCTCCCCCTTCCCTTCCTTTTCCCCCTTCCCTTCCTTTTCCTTCCTTTTTCCCCCTTCCCTTTTACAACACAGAGTGCAGTATACAAAGTATGTTTAATGTATATCTCGCCTTCTTTGTGCCAAGGAGCCTGCAGGCCTGGCGGACCATTGCACCGAGAAATCGGATAGCCAGGAGGTAGTCCCGCTCACACTCTGCAACCGAACGAAGCCACGGAATCGGTGAATGCAGCAGTGGTGCTTGTAGAGGCGGCGGCCGAGCGTGGGTCCATTCACCCTGGGTGAGCATGGGCAGATATTCAAGGAACACAGATTGGGCGATGTCCCCACTTTGGAAATGAATCCAAACTTCGTGAGGTGGACCCGGATCTGGACCTCGGGGCCCCGCCAGATTTCAGCGGACTGCTTGTGGTAACACAAAACACTGTGTGGCACGTCTGCAGGGGCAGGTGGCGTCCTGGTCGGCGTCCTCGGTGATAACAACAGTGTTCTGCTTTGTGATATCACGTGTGTCTGTGACGTTTGCAAAAAAGGACCAATACTCATCCATGAACGATGTTCCATTTCTGAGGCCCAGTTGGGGATTCAATCTGGGCAATGCCCCCTCCCCCAAAATCAGAATTGACAGGCACACTTAGACAAGCCGCAAATTATTGAAAATAATCATGAGAGCATGGGGGTGGAAAACGGCTATCAAACGAAACTTGCTCGGCTACTAATTATTGACATACCCATGCTACTGCATGCCTATACTACAAATTCGGCCTCGCTCCACAACCGCTTGGGTGGTGGAAATTTCTTCACAATTTTCGCGCGCGCTTTCTCTTCCTCTCGTTTTTATGCGCGCCTTCTTTTTCACATACCATTTGGCACTCGCACGCTTCTTGCGCAGCTTCGCATGTGCCACCCACGCCTCCACACTCATTTTGTGTCGTTGCTGGCGCACGGCAGCAACCATCAAGATCAATGCTCAAGAACCTCACGTCGCTTGGTCTCAAGTTCGTGCTCTGCGGCACAGTGGCAGGGGCAACAGTTCACATGCGAAAAGTGCCACTCACCGTCGGCAAAGTGTGCACCGTCGTATGCAGGCACCAGTGCGCTGGGGCTCACACTCTCCAGCAGTCCACAGTGCCCACAACTCCCCAGCCCCCAGTAGCCTCGCACATCAAAGGCCCCAATATGTATGTATATAACTTCACAAATCCCTACGGCCATCGGGAGTGTGTGCAATCAAACATGGTGTAGTCTGATCAGAGAGAATGGTCGAACCGATCCCTGCTGCAGCCAGGCGTCAAGGTCAGCTGGATTGGTGGACGCGTAGTAGGTTGGGCCGTCGGCGGAGCTCCTTCAGGATGGGCTCTGCAATGACGTGTGTGACGTGCTTGGGTGCTTGGATGCACCGCGGCTTGGAGAACACGGCAGCCACTGTGGGGGACGTGGGTTTAACAGCAGCCAGCCAGTCCCGCTTTACGAAGGCGCCGAACAGGGCATCCCTTAGTCGATTTTCTCAATGGCGCCGAGCAGCTCCACGGGGATTGCTATTTTTGGTCTTCTTGCTCTTTGCATGTGTTTGAGTTAAGCACATCTATCTAAACTGGAGACAAAGGAAACAAATGGCGTTCTCTCTGTTCTTTTTTTCTTCTTTCTCGATTGTGCAACTGGGTCAGGTTTTTTTATACATCAAATTGGAGATTACCCAGCGTTCGCATGATGCGACACGCAACACCCGACCAGCGATGTGGCTCTTGCTGGTGGCAATGGGACCGCCAGAGTCCAAACCCAACGAGGAAGCCAGTAATGCGGTGGTCACACTCTGAGACGATCACAAGGTCTGTTTTTTGTCAGCCATGGTCCGCCGGTGATAGACCCAGCATGCCAGTGGTGTCATGGTCGATGTGGATGGGCATCGGGAGCTCAACCTCCGGAATGCTGATGAAGCCGGGGGGGCTGGAATTGTCGACCAGCTGGGATCCAGCCAATTGCGGGCATCGCCCTCCGGCAGTGTTGGTAGGGAGGCGTGGCAACTTGGCCAAAGTCCGTGCTGTACAATGCATGCGTGCATGTCAACCAACCCAACACAAACACAAGAAATAAGAAAAGCCAGAATAAAAGGCTGCAGGGCTGGTTGTGGTGCTGGCTGTTGGGCTGGGGTTGGCACTGGTGCTGGCTGTGGGGCTGGGGCCGCTGGCTGCAGGGGGGCCGTATGATGCTGACAGAAAAGAAAAACGTGGGGGATTGCTGGGTAGGGGGCTGTATCTGGGGCTGAGGGGAGGGCTGCGAATAGGGCTGCGGGGATTGTACGTGCTGCAGGGGCTGGGAGTGGGTATGGGGGTGGGCTGGGAGGGAGTGAGGAGGGCGGCACAATCAGTGTCTAGCGAAGGAAGCAAATGGCTTTCTCCCTCTCCCTCTCTCCTTCTTCATTCTTTCTCGGCATCAAGTGTGCACTGCCAACTACCCCCCCCCCCTTGTTGTACGACCACCCCTCATTTACGACCCCCCCGGTCGCAGGTTGCACGTCATGGGGGTGTTATGACCACCACCCGGTCACAGGTTGCAGGTTGCGAAAATTTTAATACCACTTTACCTACGACCACCCCCTCATTTAAGACCACCCCCTGGTTGCAGGTTATGGGGGTGTTACGACCCCCCCAGTCGCAGGTTGCAGGAACCCGGTCGTATGAGAAGGGGGGGGCGAGTAGGTCAGGTTTTTGTGATGCCCACCGAGTTGTAGTGTACCCAGTTATTTGCAAAAATGATCATAACAACATTTTCCCCATTTGATTTTGCCAAGCATGCAGCCGGGGAATTTTTTTTTCCGCCCGAAATCCTGGCCCTAGAGCGGGGGTATTATTTGGGGGGAGGGGTGATAGTTCCCCAAATTTTTTGAAATTTTTCGAACTCCCATAATAGACCCAAAATAGCACCCAAAACCTGCTTTCGGTCATTGTATTTTTTCATGAAGTTGGGAATTTTTTGGGGCAAGATGATCCCCCAAAAAATCTATTTTTATTTTGTAAATGATTGTCAATTTTGATTTTTACCTCTATTTTCAGGTTAAAATCCCTGGTTGTCGACCCGGAATTAGGGGAGGGTGTTAATTCGGTCGCCGAAGTCGGACCCCGATGGGGGGGGGTATTATTTGGGAAGGTATTGTTTGCGGGGCATTATTTGGGGGAGGGTTTAGCCAATCAAACATCCATTTTGTTGGGTCGCCGGCACAGGTTCATTGAACACCTGCGTGACCAAGCCTGTAGGAAGAATGGGAGCGTGTATGAAATCTGTGACTGAAAGTTTTGGGTTCCGCAGAACATGGTGGCCCTGCCATTGAGGAATGATTCTGCCAAAGTAGGATCATTGCTTGCAGAGTGCTCAAACCCCCCTCTGGACCAGTGGCTACATCAGTCCTGATCGATACCTAAGGAAATCACCGGGATCATATTCATTTTGGAAGGTCACTGCACAGCAGTTTGTTGACCTCAAGAGTTCCAGATAGCTCACAATTGGGTTCCAACAATCTTTCACGAAAAGGAACATTTGCACTTCATCCACCAAAGTCAGCAGGCTGTTTCATTCACATCATCCACGCCATAAGTGCCAAATAAAATTTTGCCATCCACCTCTTGTGTGCTCTTCCTCTGGACAATACAACATATGTTTAATATATCTCGCCTTCAATGAAATCTTCCCTGCAAGGAGCTGCAGGCCTGGCGCGAAATGGCAGCGAGAACGGGGACGGCCCCAACATTGGCCTGCTCACATTTTGTTACAGCACACAGCCACGGCGCCGGGGCGGCGTCGGGGTGAATGCAGCAATGGAGTTTGTAGAGGTGGCGGCCGAGCGTGGGGACCCAGACCCATGCGCCCCAGGTACGCATGAGCTGACACCCAAGGAACATCGCTTGGGCAATGTCCTAGCTGCTCCCGACTTTGGCAATGAACCCAAACTTCGTGAGGTGGCCCCAGATCTAAACCTTGGGGCTCCACCAGACTTCATCGGATTTCTTGTGGTTTGTGAGCCAATAGAGGCTGTCGTCACCAACAGCCGCCAGGCGCGAGAGGCCAGAACAGCCGTCCTCCTTTGTGCTGCTTTGTGAGCTGGGTGAGTTAGCAGTCCGCCCAGGCGCAGACGGCACTGATGCTCATGGCGACACCGTTGAGGAGGGCGTTGGCCAGGGCGGTGTCTTCCCGACCTTAGGCGTTCATGACCCGCCCCAGTACTGCGACCCCTGCCAGCGGCAAACCCCGGGCGCGGCCACTCCCACTCCTCCAGGACCCGCAAGAGTAGGTCGTAACGTGCTTCGGAACCACCCGGAGTCACACTAACTTCACAAATCCCTACGGCCATCGGGAGTGTGTGCAATCAAACATGGTGTAGTCTGATCAGAGAGAATGGTCGAACCGATCCCGGCTGCAGCCAGGCGTCAAGGTCAGCTGGGTTGGCGGACGCGTAGTAGGTTGGGCCGTCGGCGGACCATGCCCGAGGTGGAGTGAGCTCCTTCAGGATGGGCTCTGCAATGACGTGTGTGACGTGCTTGGGTGCTTGGATGCACCGCGGCTTGGAGAACACGGCAGCCACTGTGAGGACTTCATCATTTGGTCTCTGTTTGTCGGAGATGTTCCATTTTACGTATTCATCGCATGTGTTCTTGCCATTCTGCTGCAAAGTGGTAACAATACTATGGTGCATTGGATGCTGTTGAATTTCAACATTTCCATCTAACCTTTTCAAAAAAGTCTCTGCTGTCTTCTTGACTTTTTCCCCTGAAACATCACAAGAAACTCTTCCAGAGTTTGCCTGCTTTTCCATTACCACGCTTGTTTGATTCTTAGGGACAAACTCGACAGGTTCCTCCTCAACAACTTGAGACATTTAAGGCTGTTGTCCTCAAACCTTGATAATTTTATGATTCATTGCTTGACCTGTATATATTTTCTGCTCTGCACATAGTTAATTATTAAGGAGAAATCAGACAATATTCAATATTTCACATAAACACATAATTCAT
Source organism: Euglena gracilis (assembly GCA_900893395.1). Taxonomy (NCBI): domain Eukaryota; phylum Euglenozoa; class Euglenophyceae; order Euglenales; family Euglenaceae; genus Euglena; species Euglena gracilis. The sequence continues at coordinate 7,370 of CAAHFI010705748.1, forward strand.
GAAACATGAATCTACAGAAGTGTTATGTAAATCAATGTTTTGAAAAACTATCAATTTTTATTCCATAAAAAAAATCCAAAGTTATGTTCCTTTATTGCCTATTATATATATATATTATATATATATATATATATTTCATTTTAAATGATTATAATAACAATTTTTGTAACGTTTATTGAACAGGTAGAGAAAGGCTAGAAATCCTCGATTCCATTTGTCATTAAGCAAGGCTACAGATGACCTCATGCATAGTTGGAACATACATGGAGACATGGATATGAGCGCTTTTCACATTTTCCTCCACATGACAGAAACCATTGTTGATTCAGTACATGTTTGGTCTCGATTTGGTGTTACCGGCAGAGTTTACCAACCACATGAACACTTACTGGATATGTTCATACCATGCTACCACACACACATGATGTATAACACAGCTGGGACCAAGCTGCAAAAGAACTCTTGTTTGAGCGATGCATCTCGCCGATTTGTTGGATTCTTTTTCTTCTTATCTTTTGTTTTGAAGACAAAACAACCTTCTTTTGTGTCAACTGTCCTGTTGTGTGAAGGGATAATGAAAACATGCCTTTGGGGACAGGACAAAATTGCACGTAATAGCAATTTTCTAATGTTTATACAGCAGTTTTCATAAGTAATTTGTAAGCTGGCGTCTGGTCTTTGCTACGTGTTCTGAACGTCCGCGTCCGCAATTATGAACCTCGATCCAAAAGGAATTGGTAAACAGGTTGCATGGCAAATAGCAGTATGGCTTTTCTGCTGTTCAGATGGCTCACATGGACAGATAAATGTTTTTTTTTTGAATGCCAGAAAATGAAAGTGATCAATTTGAGGCTGCGAGCTATCAGGTAGGCTGGAAGAACTGGTTGGCTGGTGGGCTGACTGGCTGAATGCTTGACTGGTTGCATCATTTTTTCCCTCATTCGCTTCCCTGTCTCGATTGTTGCTTGAGAGAGAGACAAACACAACTATAACGGAGGCAGTGTACTGTGTGGGCAACAGATTTTGCAATGCGCAAAATGCAGGATACTTCGCGAAGTGGTTCTGGTTTACGGGTTTTTTTATTTTTGAAAAAAAAATTCCTGCAAAAGCTTTCATCTCTGCTACCCTGAGTTTCTGCATGTCCCATTCCTACCAACCTGCCTACCAACCACCGTCCCAGTCAAATTTGAATATATCAGCCAAAATGGCTGACCTCCTTCAGCTCTATTTCTCTTCTGATTTCGATCCAGTTTCGCTGCTGCAGAGTCCAAGGCAGGCGAAGAATATATCAATGCACAAATATTGCTGCTGAATACAAGGTGCTTTCTTATTCAGCATTCTACCTTACATATGCATTTATATCATATATCATGTGTTAAGTATCATATGTTTATGTGTGTTATTTTTGTCAAATGGCTTATGGGCTTTGGTGTTTATTGCTGCAATTATAATCGCAATAGGATTTGGCGGGCACCTGGTATTTCAGAAGTTTGAAGAGGCTGGATGGGCGGAAGTTGGGCTGCCAGATTAAGCGGCACAAATACAATTTATTGTTGTCCGCTTCTGTGCCGAATGTGGTGGTTGGGCAAATGCAGCCTGTAAGATTAACTCCCGGAAATGCAGACACTGCAGCTATGTAAAGTGCCAAAGAACGCCCCTGTGGTTCACCTCATGTTTTTTGCTCCCTAAATCTAGTGTTGAATCTTGCCTGGAATTTTTAATGGCAAGATGAATTGTTGGATGGAAATGTTGACACACTGACATGCTGACACACTTGAAACAACAAATGACGGAGAACCAATTTGATGTATTTGTCATGTTCTTAATGATGCTACTAGCATTTTAATCATTATGCTGGCTTCCATATTGCTTTATGCGGTCCATAAGCAAGTTGCTCACCATTATTTTTCTGGTGAATTTTTATAGCCCTTTGATCACACACACTCCCACAATGTGTGAAATTCATTCTCTTTCGGTAATAACATCGTCGCCCGAATTATTCTTCCAACGTTGATTCCCGGGTATGGTGATTCCCCTGATGCACACCGAGTGCAAATGTACAGAAATGAATATCAGTGCCATCCAGCATCAAACTGATGGCGGACCAGCAATAAACACTGGTGGGTGACCAGCAAAAAACTGGTGGGGTCTTGGTGGGGTCTTATTATGACTTGCTGGGTGATTTCCTCTACCAGCCATCGAACGTCTCTGCTTTTGCTTTTCATCTGGCGACACCTCTCTGACAATTGACATCTCTTCCGTTTGGCTGACAAACTGCAAATCACCTTGCGGGGGGATGGCTAAAATACGTGCTCATTGAAAAGGACATGTCATCATCAGAATATGTTTTGTCTCCTCGTTCTTGGTCAAAAAATTAAATCTAAATCGTCGTTAGTTTTGCCGATGGGTTGTTTCAGAGGTTAGAGTGAACATACTGACTAATTATTGGAATTATGCACTGTTGTTGTGCAGATGAGCATTATGTGCAAGATGGCTTTCGCAGCAGGATATGGTCTTCAAAAGAACAGTCTAGCTCCTGGTGCGCTTGTCTTTACCGTTGGGAAATATGGTGGGAAATGGTTTGGAGGAGGGGACGTCGGCCACTGGTGCCAGTGCTTTTCTCTCCCTTGTTTGCATCCACACGAACGTGTCCAACTCCTCTACTTCCTTCTCTTGGATCTTCCCCATGTGTTCTCATCCACGGAAAAATGTAGCATATTGGTTTGCATTTTCGCCTGAGAACGAAGAAGAAATCTCTAGAGACCCCCGCCCATTTAAATCACTGATATTTCACATTTAGCATGCATTTTTTTTTTAATTGGTGACCTTGGTGGCACGGATTTCATTATGAAATTACCGCAACTAGTTTATTTAATGTTACTAAATGAGTTATCAAAACACAGCCATACGTGGCCCATAGAGGAGCTGATACCCCCCGAGCTGGCGGCCACACAGGGGTTTCCGTGACGTCACAGAGGCTTTTCTGGCGATCGGCCCTGCTAATTTGAGCCCCAGGTGGAAACCCAAACCATGTGCCCTTGCAATTTGGACCCTGGTGGCCCGAGATCACCTAGTGGCACCTAGATCACCAAGGGTATCTAAATGCAAGTGTCCTGGCAGTGTGCATGCAGGTGCTCTGGGGTCCCGTAGGGTCCACAAAGGCCCGAGTTTCTGACTCTACGACCTCGAATACCCCCCAGAAAGCCCTCAAATCAGTCAAGACACATAGTTTGGGGGTAAAATGCATAAAAATCTTGCAAATTGGTTTGTAGGATTGGGTTAGCACCTTCACCCCCTATGGGGAGCGTTCATACAGAGGTTTTTGGGTCGTACAGCCCCCAAAAGAGGCGAAGGAGATGTTTTAAGGACCCTGCGACCTCCAACGCCCCTCTTTGGGGTATCGGACAGAGTCAAATTTCAATCGGCACAAAGTGGAACCCCCCGTACCAGGCATCTTGCAGTGGATGTCGATGCTCAAAAGGACCCCAGCACCCTCAGCACGCCTTGAACCGGCACCACACTAGTGAGAGAACCGTTGATCATCATTGTGATGATCAGCGATTGATCTCTGATATTGAAAGAAGAATGATTTTTGCAGAATGATTTGGGAAAGAAGCGAAAATGGTACAATGAAATGTCTATAACAGCAAATTTTGGAGGCACGAATTGTCTGGGTTCGAAAATCTGTGCAGGGTACCCGGTTGCACAGGGGACACCTCGTTGGATGGACACAAGGCGTCATGAGATAATCAACCACAGAAATAATTACAAAACACAGACAGACAGACAGACAGAAAAACAGACAGAAACACATTACCAGATTGATTACCAAATTGATAAATCAAAACAAATTCATCAAGTGGGCATAATTAAGCTCAAAAAAGTTAGGTCGGTTTGGGACCGGGAAAGAAACCCCCCTTGGGGGTCACTAAGTGAATATGTGACTCGAAGCATAAAGAGACATATTTGGGCTTACGGAGGAGGTTGATTGCAGCGACAATGGCTGTGACAACCCCAATTTACCCCCCCGCCCCTATGTCCAACGAC
>CAAHFI010706965.1:0-28201 GCA_900893395.1 Euglena gracilis
GAGATAAACATGCCGGTTGACGATAATGCTACCCTTTGACAAGAAGACATTATCTCCAACCTGTCGAGCTTCGAAGAACGCATTGCCATGCTACAATCAGCCCGCGAAGGCGTAATTTTGTTGAACAAGTGGAACGAACCACTGTTCTTCAACAACAAGACATGGAAATACTATGTTCGCCATATTTGGCGATTCTACAATGCCAAATCTCCAAGGGTGTTTGCCCAATATATTGGGGATACATTTTTCTGTTTGACAGCAGGCCGAATGGCCAAACAACGTGGCCCTGTACTGTTTGACATAACATCCGTAACAAGATACCAGCTGTGCATGTCTGTTATGCAGACCACAGACAAAAAACCTTTCACCACAACAAGTTCGTTCCAAGCACAGCTGTCCTGCTTTGCGGTCATTGCCTCCTTGCCTGGACACAACTGAACAACTTCCGGTGGTCGGAAGAAGACGCAAACCGTGACGCACCCATCTTTTGTGTCAAATGCCTAAGGGCAGACATTTGGTTGCCCGTAGATGACGAAAATCTAAAGATCGTAGCCGCAAACGACGACGTTCTGGAAGATTTCCTAAATTTCTACAAGACAAAACAAAACGTCAAGTGTATCAACCCAAAAGATTCAAGAAAACTGAAGTTTTTCAGAGTGGCGGAATCGCGTTTAACCTCCAAACTGATTTCGGCGAATCAGACTTGCTGTGGAATGTACAACAGGGCGATTGTCCCTAATCTTTAACGATGACGACTTGTAACGAGTCATTTTCCCACTTTTTACAAAAACTTCAACTGTTTCAGAAACGAGACAACGATGGTTATTACCTGACTACCCACCAGAACGATATGTTTACGAACATTGTTCCGAATGTGTTGGCAACATGGAAAAGGAGCGGGTTTTTTTACCCCCTCCCCCAGCCCGCGTTTTGGCCTGAAACCCTTGCGTTTCGTGTCAATTTTGGGTCAAAAATGACGGAAAAAATCAGAAAACAATTGCCCCAAACCACGACTTTCCTGCCTTGCCTTTCCCTTTGGAAATTTCAACGTCCGGTGAGAAAGGGACTGATAACAAGCCCATTTCACGCGGTGAATTCACGCCCCCGCAGGAGACCAGCATTTGAAGTTGGCGTCTTTAACCACTTGACCATGTGAGGCACTCATTGCACATAACGAAGCCTTTTGACTCACTACAGACAAATGAAGCATGGCCATCATAGGTAAGAAATCATTGCATTTTGGGTCAGATTTGGGTTAAAAGGGTCGGAAAAATCGCCAATTTTTTGTCCAATTAAAGGGGGGGGTCAAATAAAGGGGGGGGGTAACCTCGTTGACAGTCACACGACTGACAGTTTGTACGACTGTACGACTGTACGACTCAATGGGGCGTTCTATGTACAACATAAACGGTGCACGCGGAGAGATCGCCGAGGCGAAGAAGAACCAAAAGCCAGAAAGGTGGAACTATGTATTATACCGCTACCTGGAAGGAGGTTCGGCATACCACCCCCCCCCTCGGCACGGCAAAATGGGTCCCCCCCCCCTAGTCAGCCGACCCCCTCATCACGGCACGCCGAACAACGAGACAAATATAACAAAAAAATGCTTGGTCGTCGGTCAGATGGTCAAGTGGTCAGAGATGCCAGCTTTAAAATATGGTCTCCTCCTGGGGCGTGGTTTCAAATCCCTCTTTGATCATTCTTTATTCACCAAAATGGATTCCTCATCAGTCCCAGGTTCAGGGCGACAGTACCAGGACACAATGGTCTGGTTCCTAATTACGGTGACCTTGTATGGAGCACAAAGCGCAAAATAATTCTTGTGCGCATGCTGTGCTTTCTGAGTCTTCTTAATTGACACCGTAGTGTCTTTGTATTCTTGAATCTCTGCGAACAACGTGTTGTTTGACCTAACTTAAGGCGATTCTGCCACAGTGATTTGAAATGGTGTTTAAAGCGATGATGAAGTGCATATCCACCCTCGAGACTTCGCTCCCTATGTGAGACTACGACCGTTTCAGCCGTGGCTGATTGTACAAGGCAGGAAACCTCAGCGTTTGCGGGTTCCCTTGAAGTACTCACCCATGTCTGGGTCTTCTACCAAGGTCATTTCCGTTCGACACAAGTATAGGGTATCCTTGTCAGGATCATTCATGATGATCCTTGAGATAAAACAACTTTTGCCATCTTGGACTTCCTTATGGAGTACCGTTTTGAGCGTTTCAGCTCGCTTGTGGAGGTAAATCAGCAAATTTTCCCAGAAATCTCTCGAAAAAGTTGCCAGACATGTAATAGTTCCATCTTGGATGATTTGCTGGTACCTGTGGTGGCATCCCAGGCAGACCGTTGAAATCAACGTTCGTGCGAGCGGGACGCACAGGCACAGCGGGTGACATGTGGTTTCAGATCCTGACTGGCCTGGTCCAGAAGGGAAATGAGTCAGAGCCTGGGAGGAGGATGTGTACCAGGCGGCCATTCTTCCGTGGCACTGTGTACCAGATGCAATGGGCTACAGCCTACAATTTATCTACGTCCTGGTTATACAGGGTACTATGGTTAATCATAAGACAGACACAAAATCTCAGAGCCAGCGAAAGCTTAGCGAAAGTGACTGGTTCCTAATTCAAGGTTACAAGGGTTTGGTGCTTTGCAATTCTGCTTTAGAATTCAGTGGGCGAAGTCCCTTTTGAAAAACAATTTATTTCGTTACTTGACAAAGCTCGAACCGCTATTTTGGAATTGCTAACCCGCTGTACCTTGTTGTCCACCACATTAGCAGGAATGCGCTCCCTTCCCACTGTTTCCCGTGCTCGCATTTCCGAGTCTTGTGAACTTCACAAGTTTTATGACAAAATGCTTGGTGACAACAAGGAAACCTTGCAAGCGTTTTGCACGAGTTTTATTCAGGAATCTCTGAAACGGAATGCCCAATCCATGCAAGATAAGGTTTCACGGTTGGATGGAAGTATTTTTGTGTTGTTGGAAAAGACACCGGAGGATAATTCGCGCACCACTGTGGAAAACGTCTACGTCCCACTCCGGCCTATCTACTTATGCTTTCCTCTGGAAAAGCCCGTGGGGGGAGTAACAAAATTTTCTTCTCTTTTCCCCTTTGATTGCAAAGTACGAAGGCAAAAGAATTGGTGGGACCGCAGTACCTTGTATGAAAGTGATTCTTGCTACCTTGAATACCACTAATGTCGGGAATTCGCTTTGAAAGTGCGGAAATGTGATCCTGCAAACCGACAACGGTGGCATTAATATCGACAATGTCTGTTTTCAGTCTGCCCGAAATACAACCGTTGTGTGCAGTCCGTGATTTTCACGTCCAGGGAGTGTAGTCCATCCTGATTTTCGGCACAATGGCAGGATTTCTGCTCCAAGTGAGACACCTGCTCCTGCAAAAGCCGAAGTTGCGCGCAGGGAACAAAATTTTCGTGCACTGTCACTTCAAATTGCTTCAACTGCTCGACTGTTAGGCACAAATGCAAAATCCTTGGTTGCGCTTCTTAAAAAGAGGTGAAGAGGGTGGAAAAATGCTCAACTGGGTCAAATTTACGAATTTTACGGCATTTTGGAGTGGCATTTTTCGCTTGTGACTGTTGCTGCAATTGCAGTAGCAGTGTCGAAAAAGTTTCCACTTTGGCAACAAGATGGTTCATACCATCTTGCACTTGCAGAAAGTGGGAGTCATTACACGTTTCCGCCTCGTGCTGTTTTCACTGATTTGTTGGAAATTTTGTTGGAGTTGGGTGCGCAAAAAACTGAAAACTCGTTCCCGAAAATGCTGAAGGTTTTTCTCTGCAATTTTCAAAGTTGCGTTGTCAATATTTGCCGAATTTGTGAAAATAATTCCAAAAAAATTACAATTTGATGTTGACAACCCTTTGATTGTCCTCATCAAACTGCAAAACGTTGTTTTGCATGGTTGCACTTTCCGCAACGCATTGGTAGACAATCCAAATTTGCTTGTTCAGCGGATGATCCGCTGTGAGTTGACAGAGAATTCGGTAAACATCACCGAGGTTGAGGTCATCACCATAATCATCCACAATGGAAACGGTACCAGAGATTTCAGGCACCACCAGACACGTATCTGAATTCCATTGCACTGCAGGGCAAACCGCAGTTTCCGCAGGTAATCCAAGCAATGCGCGAAATGGTGTGGGGGGTGGTAAATGAGGGTGAGGGTTTTAAAAAACACAGTGTTCCCACCTAGTTGCACTCCAAAAGGCCCACCGGTGCTTCCACCGGGGGTCTTGGGTGTGAACAGAGCAAAGACCACGTACCCTCCACGTTGTTCAATGGTGACATGGGTAACCAACTGTGCTTGGGCAAGTTGTTCATCCCCTCGCCACGTCAAAGATAGGTGAATCGGGATGCAGGAAGGCATTTTGCCATCCACATCCTGGACAACCAATGACAGTGATGGTGAAGAAGGCTCATCGCCCTTGCAGCAACAAAGGCGTTTCGCCTTGTGACAATTACAATTGAATCAATGTGTCTTGTTGTGGTTGTTGCTTGTCGGGCCGGTAATTGGAACAAATTTACATGGAACAGTTCCAATTCCCGCCATCTTCCTCAAGATTGTACAATGAACTCAGTAGCAAGGCACAATTAAATTGAGGGTTGGGGGATGTGCTTTACATCTTTTGAGATAGGAAAAGGCAAAAACCGAAAAATTGACAAAGATAAGCAGTGAAACAGGGACCAGAAGGGTTGTATCGGCGAATACCGAACACGGCCTCCTGAGACCCGTATGAGTGCTTGAAGGTTAGCTCGAGGCCAGGAACAGTACTTACACCGTGTTACACGGCTAATTACGCTCCTCACCACCAGTCAACCACAGATTTCTGAGTGAACTGTCTGTGTAGGATCGTTGCCTAAATCTGCTACCAAGTGTACGTCCAAGGACTTCCCTTTGACCCCTTTTGCCCCAGCAAAGCCTTTTGTATTTCTCCTTTTGCGCACCTACTAAGGTGGGTAAAAGTCCTCGGAGTAACAAAACCCTTTGTCACAATTCCCCTATACTAGGGCATAGCACAAAGCAAGCTGCTGTGTAAGGTTTTTCCTTCACAGTCGTGTTCAGTTCTTTATGAGGTTTTTCCTCTTACTCTTATCAAATGATGTGAAATAAAATACCACCTGTGAGGACAAGAGATCACACAAGCACATGTTACACGTGTATCCAATTCTCATAGAATCTGCCACGATCGTCAGTCTGAGCTCATACACAGCCATCAGATTGTGACAGATCCAGACTCTGCAGGTTTCCCACAGAGCTAGGATGGTGCCTGGTACACATTTTACCCCCCTCACCCTTTTTTCCGTTTCCCCCAGAATGGTAGATATTTCTTCTGTTTTATTGAAAGTAACAGCATCAGAAACAATACCTTGTTTATTTGCCCCCCGGGCAAGCGTGTTGGACTTTCCCGTTGAAACACATGAGTACTTTCCATCTGTGATGTCCCTGAAGCAAATTTTGCTCACAGTGGTGGTGGCAGAGGTAGGGGTGACGGGGGATGGCAACGTTTCTGGTTGCAAAGTTCCAATTTTTGTTGGTACCCCGTTTTGGGGCATGGTTGGAAAACGGGGCAAAAAAAAGATTTTCAGCTCACGGGCCTGAAATTTCTTTTCGTTGGCAGAATATTAAACCAAAACTGTCCAGAATTTCAAAAAACATCTTTTAGGGAAGATTGGAAACATTTCGACAAAGAATTTTTGACGATTCAGTATTTTTTCAAAACTGATCCTCATGTGGAAACCTGTCATGTACTAGGACGAGAAAGTCCCCAGATTTTATAAAGTGAAGGAAGAAATGAACGCCAGAACGAGGAATAAATCAGAAAGGAATTGAAAAGGGACAAAAATTAGCTTCTTTCACTCAATGGGTGATCAATGGGGCAAAAATTGCTGTTTTCCCCAGCGATTTCCATTTCCCCTGTGCTCAAATCATAGGAAAGACACAGGGATGTCTTGAACAAACGGGGGGGGAGGTGGAATATAAAGGGCCAGGTGCCCCACCCTGAAGCGAGTCAACCCCCCGTTTGGTTGGTGGTGAGCAGATTCGTTCACAAAACGCGAAACGAATATTTTTCTATGAATTTCACCATGAATTTTCAAGAAGGCGGGGCATTCTCAAAAAAAAATTCAGATGTGAAAGATGCACCGCTCCCAAACCCCAACCACAAAACATTTGTAATCAGAGCACCGTTTAAGTGTTGTGGTGAGGTTGGGAAGAATGTCTCTAACTATTGAACAAACATATTGGGTGCAAATTAAGCTCTCCCCGCACGCAGTGTTGGGCCCCGTGCCCATGGGGGGACAAGGCAAGGGGGGCGGGAGGACCAGTTTTGAAGGCGAAGGTTGGGAAACTGCCCAAGGAAAAGGTGGTGGCTTTTGTTCAAGTGCCCCCAGCGCAAAATTTATTTCAGAAAATACTTGCGCCACAGTCGATCACTTTTGTGGGACAAGAGAGCTTTGAGCTTTTAATGGAACAGAATCTTGGGTGGAGGTGGGCTTGACTTTTGCATCCGTCCGTTGTACGAACTATTGTCAAGCCCCTCCCTTGCGTGAAGGAAATTTGGAGTATGCCGATTCTTGTACAAATTTGACACTTTCCAACACCCAAATTTCACAACCCCCAAAAATTTTCGTTCAAATTCCCCAAAACGGCCGAATCAAGGACCTTGAATTTTTGAAAGGGCAGATTTCTTTGACATTGATTTTGTCAATGTAGTCCTTTTGACTACAAAATGCCCAGTTGTATGGGAATGGTGGCAGGTTTTTCAAACCGTTTGTGTCCGCGTTTCTGGTACAAGTTCACCATACTCTGTTGCAAAAGATATTTTCATTGTTTTGGTGCAAATTGTTTTGGTGGGACGTCACATAAAAAATGCCGAGTCCCAGATTTGGTCATTTTTAAGGTAGATGGAAAAGAGGAAACGCATATTCCAAAGGGGTTTGTTTGGAGTTGGTAGCAGGCTGGTGCAGCTGCCGCTGTTGAACTTGCCGTTGATGTTCAATATGTTGATGTTCAACATGGTGCTGTCGAACTTGCTGCTGAACTTCCACAAGTTGAACTTCAACATGTTGATGTGCCTGGGCCTGTGGGCCAAATGCTGCAGCCCTGTGCAGCAGAATATGTGCCTGTTTTCCCAGTATCACAGCCAGAACCAGAAAAAGTCAGCAGTTTTGCTTCAGAATGTGTTTCAGATTTGCCTAAAACAGCCACACAGTTTTCAGAAATGGAGGCTGCAAAAATGGTTTTTACAATGTTGAAGCAATTTTGGATCACAAGTTCAGAAATAATTGAAGGTTTTTGAAAAAGTGGGAGAATTATTCAGTGCGTTCATGGGAACCAGTCAGAAGTTTTGTTTTGCCAGGTGGAATGATGAATTGAGCTTTTCAGAATTACATTCAGGAGAATGGTTTGCAAGAGGTTTTGAAGGAAGTGCAGAAGAATGCGAATACCCAACCCAGTCCAGTTTTCACAGTCAAACTGCTTCCATGAAATTTGGTGCCTTGGGCATCAGAAACTGACCCTGTCGAGCAACAACCAGCCAAGAAAGCAGAATAACCCCTCTCTTTTCTAAGTTCCAGCCCAGCTGCTGAGGAGTAGAATGTCTGGGTGCAGAAGCCATAGGGACAGAGGCAATTAGGTCTTGCACATAAGAGTGGAATAAGCCTAAATTTGAGTGCCAAATTGGCCAGGCCATTGATTCTGCCAACAGGTTTGCCAGCACAAAGCCATCAACCACAACAAGTCACTTCATCTTCAACATCATGTTCTTCTTCATCATGATAATTTTCAAGAAGATGTTGTTGTTCACCATTTTGTTGAACATAGAGTTGTCTATCATCGCTTTGTTGTTCGTTGACTTTGATCTTCTTCGATTTGTTGTTCTTTGTTGGACTTCAAGTTCATGTCTGTTGGATTGATTTCAGATTATGCTTGATTATGGCGTGTTCCAGTTTTTGTGAGAGAAAGAAAGGCCAGAGAGAGAGAGCAAGCTGGAAAGAGAAATGAAACCCCCCAGCAGCCAAACACACGACACAGACAGGCTGGCTGGTGTAAAAAGTTTTTGATTTCTCTTCCACTGCCCCCTGATCAAAAAAAAAGTGAACAATTGATGCCGATTTTACGGCCCAAGTTCACCAGTCAAACAACAAAGACGTTCGCCGGTATTTCAGCCAAGTCTTTTGAGCCCCTTTGTGTGTGCTTGGAGGGGCTTTGCTCCACCAAGGGGAGGGATTGAAAAGGTGGCTTTGGCTACCTTCCCCCACCCCTGACCTCCCTGGGCAGTGGATGAAAGAGACCTCCTTTGTTCATTGAAGAAGGGTGCACGAACCTTCTCTCACTACTGGCCTATGTGTGCTTTATGGGGGAGGCCTTCCACAAAGGAGTCTGCCCCAACGCCCGCCCCCACCAACCGCCCAACCACACCTATCCATTCCTGCTATGACGTAGCGGATTTGTTTTGTACATATGTTACCTTTGTGCACAGGCTGGCCTTGGTGCTTTGTCATACAATGTGTTTTATGCTTGCTGAAGTGTTTTGGTGATAGGACCGAAGGAGGACTTGGAAAAAGGTCGAGAGAGAGGAGATTTTAAAAAAGAAGGATCCTATGCAAGCTGAGTCCAAGAAGAAGGACTACAAGCTTTACACCCACACAACTGGTTGCTGGCTCACAAGTGTCCTCCCCGGGCCCATACCCTTCCAAAGGTGCATACCTTTGTCGACTTTGTGATCGATAATTTCATTGACTACAAAGTCGTCTGTCTCGGGTAAATTTGAACGGGGTTTGAAGTGCAAGCACGGGATGCGTTTACCATCCGGCAGTGACAGGTATGGCTTGAACGTCCTCAACACAATTCGGTAAGGCAACCCTGTATCGCCCGCTGGTACCTAGTTTTTCTAGGATTTCACACGGGCCGAGTCAAAGGGGGTCCAGCATGGAAGACTGCATTCTAGTACGGCTATTCCGCACCCACACGCGGTCACCGGGACTATACACAGGTGACTTTAAATTCTGCAAAAACGATTTCCGTTTAGTTGCAGGAATATCAGTGACTCGTTTCTGGATTGCAGAACGTAGATTTTCTACTTCCGCAAACCAGGTCTCGCAACTGACACTCGTTCGGGCGGGTGTCTCTGACGGGACATCCCCTATGGCTGGAGGGTCCCGTCCGAAAATTAATTTATAGGGGGAGTGAGGCAAAACCAACCCTGGTAGGGTATTGATATGAAACAAAGACCATAATAGCACTGATATCCAGTTGCTGAGAGAGTCAGCCAGTGAAAGGCGAAGCATATTCACGACGGATTTCACCATTGCCTTTGGGTCGATATATAATGGAAACATGTTGCTCACTTCCGAGTAAACCGCACAAAGTGGTGAAAAACCTTGAAGAAATCAAATGGTCTTGATCACTCACAATTTCATTCTGTAAACCCATTAAGCCAATACATTTCTCCAAAAAATAGTTGCTAAACTTTGGGCAGTGAACCCTGACTTCTGGCATGGAATGGCTAAAATGTACCCACTCAGCCTGCAGACGACAACAAAAACGTAATCGTAAATTTTGTCGTCTGTTCCTTTGCACGGCTCTAATTCCAGAAAATCCATGCAGAGGGATGTAAAAATGTCAGGGCGTACGGAGGGGGGGGGTACCCCTGCGGGGTTTTACCGCTTGACAAATTTGACACCGTTGTGCTATTCACGAAAAGCGTGAGTAGAGCTCTTTCTCGCTCAGGGTTGTGCAACACCTGCGGCCCACCAACGAAAGAATTTTGGGGGCCCCAGGGTGACCGTGTTTGTGATAGCACAAAATCACGTCATCAACCAGGTCCTGGGGGATACAATATTTGTAACCCGATTCATTGCGAAGAACCAACCGTAAATGTGAAAGAGTGTAATTCTCCAGCACTTCGCCATTACGAAGTCTGGTGACAATGGTGTCATACACCGCATCAAGACTATAATCCCATTCGCGAAAGAACATTGGGGAACGGGACTCTGTGCGCGTAATACGCCGGGGTCCGGACGTGCTTCCACGTCGGCGCCTTCCGCGCACTGGTGTGTTACCAGGAATAGTTGTGAAACGGGAATAGAACCCAAAACATTATCCGCAGCGTCGTTTCGACGTGTGTATTCGTCAGCTTCCTGACTTCCATGAAAAGTCGTGGCTCCCTCGTCCGGGTTCCCAGGCTAATACCAAGAGGCCCGACTGAGCGAATCCGCTACTTTCTGTGTGCGACCAGGGGTATAAATAACCACAAGGTCGAATTGACTCAAGACCTCATGCCATCTGCATCGCCTTCCGACCGATGACATGGTCTTGTTCACATCCTCGGTGTACCAGTGTTGGAGACTCTCATGATCGGTCTTGACGAGGATCTGGACGAGGCTGCTGGCGACCCAGCTGCGAAATTTCTGGAGTATATGCACAATTGCGTAGGTTCCCCTCTCGTGTATTCTCCACTTGACTTGATCTTTGCCGTCGTCGCCCTGTAGCTTTCTGCTGAAGAAAGCCACAGGTCGGAGTTCATTTGCCGCGTTTTGCTGGCTAAGAACTCCGCCAACAGCGTAATCGCTGCTGTCGACTTCCAGCACATATGGTTTTTCGGGTCCGTTATTTCGAGGATAACATTCTCCAAAAGCAAAACCTTTATTTTCTCAAGGGCCTCGCGCATTTGGTCATCCCAAATGACTTTGGTGTTGTCAACAGCCCGGTTTTGAGCTGTTTGGTGAGGGGCACCGCGATTTATGCGAAGTCCCTCATATATATCGCGCAGTACTGGGCTAATACCAAAAATCCTTTGAGGTGAGTAGTCGTTTTGATTACATCAGGGGTCCATTTCTTAATAGCTTCGAGTTTGCTCGGAACGGCTTTCCGCTGTCCATTGCTGAGGATGGACACTCCATTTTGCGGATAGTGGTGGTGTTCCCACCAGCACATCATCAATGTACACAATGACAAACGGTAAGTTAGCGTAAAACCCATTGAATCATACGTTGAAACGTGGCTGCGCCATTCTTAACACCCATGGGGAGTACCGTCCATTGGTACACACTCTTGGATGTCATGAATGCCGTGTGGTTGGGAGTCAGGGTGCAAGTACATTTGATGAAAACCGTCCACCAGATCGTAAATTGACCGCAATCGGTTTCCGATTGTTTGGTGATCAAGTCCCTGATCAGGGGGAGCGGGATGGGATCATTCCTTGTCTGGGTGTTCAGGTGCCGGTAATCCAGCACCAGTCTCCATTTCTTCTGACCTGAAGGGTCTGGCGGTTTAGGAACAACAAATGCCTGGGATGTCCACTCGCTTTTCCATGGTACAATCCACTTGCGCTGAATAAGCTTCTGAATCATTTCATCGAGAGCTTGTTCACGTTCTCCCGAACAACGAAAAAAATTACGGTGCATTGGTTTAGCTCCTTCTTTAAGCTCAAACTTATAAACACCGAACGCACCGCGTATCGTGGGGTCGATGTCGCACGCGTATACTGGATTTTTCAGCACACCGTGAAATTTTCTGGTGCTCCGCGAACAGAATTGGGTTGATTTCGGATGCTGACCTGCACTCTCGATGACCGCGGAAAACGCCAGGGTATCCCTGGGGCTCCCGAGCTTCATCGGCATCGCGAATTCAGACATTCCGAATGCATCGAAGAAACATACGCGAAAAATGTTTTCTTGCAAGGGTGGCAATATTTTACCAAAAAAATCTTCAAAAAACGGTACACTAGTGGATAAATTCCACCCAACGAAAACACACGTACGATAGTTGGGTGAACCATTCCACTTCCGGAGTGATGGGAATGAGAATAACTCCACGGGCTTCATCCCGCCGAATTTTCTCAACCACACATTCGAGTTTTTTTGGTGTAGGGTGCATCCATAACACCGTATCACCCCAAAACTTATCAAGTGCGTTGGAGGTATGTGACCAACGACTTGGAAAACGGGCATGTGCATTGGATGAAAAGGCATGAATTTCCAATGCCAAATCAAAGAAATCAGCCAATGTCGCGATTTTGGAAAACCATCGTTCCAAAATGCGATACTGACCAAAATTGAAAGCATTCCATACGCGTTTCGCATATTCATGCACCCGATTTGCGGGTTGGAGTGAAGAAACACAATGAATGTATACACAAACATTCGGGTTGTCCTCCACTACCCCAAGGGAGTTTGGACAGGCTGGGGTATTCCTCATTCCACATCAAGTTCATACCAAGTTTTATCGGGGGTGTGACTAGGCATGACGCATTTCGCGTTTCCAAACAACGAGGCTAATCCGCGTTGTTGGAGTGCTCGGTGTATCTCCGCGCATTACGGGCTACAACCAAGTGTTTTCGGGTGTGTAGATTCCGTTTTCGGAATTGCGAGTAGTGTTGTATTTTGAACTAAACATCCTCAGTCGAAATCCAATGTTCTCCTGCAGTGCACACATTTAAAGGAAGTGTGAAGGTCTGACGTGTGTGCGTGTAAGTGGGTGTCAGTTGCATTAGCCGATGAGTCTTGTATAGGTGTACCTGGATTCGGCACAACTCGTGGGAAACGGAGTTGTGGTGTTGCTGGGAGACTATTCGACACCGTACGTACAGCAGGCCTTTGGGCTTTCGTCTTGTAACACAGTGGAAGGGCGGGGGTACCGCCACTCGCTTGCCCTACCTCATGTGGAACGCATGTAGGTGTGTCATTGGGTAGGGGGGAGGCTTTCTCCGTTCCCCGAGTGTGGAAAACGATTGTCGGTGTGGTGGATAACGGTGTTGCTATTGTGTGTAACGGTGTTGGAAAGGTGGTGGTCGTCATAGTGGACGGCAACGGTGATGGTGGTTTGGGTGGCATTGAAGTGTTGGGTGCTGTGCTAAAACCGTGGGAGTGGCAATCCACAACCAATCAGTAGTGGCGTAAAAATGGGTATCCCAAAATTACGTCAGACCCGCGAATTACGGACCCGTAACCCCAAATATTGGTGAAATGTTGTAATTGTAGCGATGTGAGCAAGAGGTTGCGCAAGAATATCTCGAACACACATCCCAAATCACCACCGCACATGGGGGTGTTATCCGCGGTTGTAATTGTGATCGGTTTCTTGGCGCTTACAAAGACAGGGGTTGGTATCAACCCCAACCGAAAGAGCAGTGAAACGCGACTACCCGTGTCAATGAGAATTTAAACTTTGTTTGAAAAATTTTGAATGCGGATTTCCGCTTGGACGAAAAATTACAATTGGTGGTATGCAAAGTGAAGGGTCCGGCTGAAATACGTTTGCATGCCAACTTTCTCATGAACCCTTTCCTACTATGCTCAGCATTCCGAGCGGAAATGTGGATTGGGGGGTCGAAGACCCGAAATAATTCCGGGAACCGACCGTGAAGGCGGATGGGCAGGGGGGGCCAGGTTGATCACGTCTTACCTCCATCCGTTCATCAGCCCAGACGTCCGTGCCCTCGGACCTCAGGCTGCCCTACTCCAAGTCCGAACCGGCCGCGTAGCCGGTAACAGTATTTTTGGTGGAATAGATGGAATTCATTGAGCGCACCGCCATTTGGGCCTCATTAAATTCTCTGTCCGAGGTCTCATCCCCCTGCCCGAAGCCGGGGTGTCCTTCTCCAGACAAGAAATCTTGAAACCGACTTTTTGCCGGTTGGGGAGTTACCACGTTCCTCGCGGCGCTTACCGCGATTACCGTAGCCTGGCCGGGGGGAACGAGAACTGGGACATTTGGATGAGTGGTGATCTTTGGAACCGCAAAGTGAACAACGAGATTTGTGGCGGGATTCCACATAACGGGGGGAACGGTATTCCGTTCTACCGTTAAAACCGTCATGGTGAACGGGTTTCCCGTCGACCATGAAAGGTGTACCGGGGTTTACCCGGTGACTAGCGCGAAGAGGTTGATCCACTTCGCGAACGAGATCGTAAAGAATAGCGATTGAAATCCCGTTTTCGGGTAGGGGGAACAGGTGACCGAACGCAAGAAGGACGGGTTTCCCGACCATCGCGCGATGGTGACTTGGTCCTACTACTGCTAAAGCGGTTCTTCGAAGAACGTGAAACTCCCGATTGACGTGAGAACGCCGAGGAGCCCGATCCCCATGAGGGGGTCAAGCCCCTCGGGCTTCCAATACGCTTTCGTGCATCAGGATTCGGGCATTCCCGAGACATGTGACCAGATTTGTTGCACAAAAAGCACAGTTTATCTGTGCCTTGGTCATAAAAACGCTAATTCCGCGTTTTCGGTCCCGTGGTGGGTGATCTTGGTGACGTGGGTGATTTGTGCAACGCATTAAACGCACCCGCAGTGTTTCCCGTGGTGGGATGCGTTTGGAAAGCAGACTGTATTTGTCCCAAAGCTTGTGTGAGCTTGAGTTGCTTTGACACATAATTACAATGTTGGGTAAGAGTCATCCCGTGCCCCGGCAACTCCTCGCGATGGATAACCTTTACGAGGGAGGGTGTGAAATGCAACACAACCGCATAGAATTTTTAGCTCATTTTCTTCTCGCTAAGTTCATCAACTTCGGAAGGAAGTGCTAACCATTTGGCATACCAAAGGTCAATGAATTTCCATTTGCGATCCGATGGCGCGCATTGTCACAATTTCTTCTCCAGGGTAATCCTGGTGACCAGACTTGAGTTGGTTGAAGCGTATTGCTCAACCAGGTCATCGAAAGATACGCCATTATGTATCACCAAATTGCGTGCACGTTCTCGCTCCTCCCTCGGTAGACAATCGATGAATTCCATCTCGACTACTTCGGCTCTTGGGTGGGTCCCTTTAGTGCCCAGTAGTACTCCCAGTCCCTAGAAAATTGTCTCCATGTGGTTGCAACCCCGTCCCATTGGGGTTTCACTTTGTTCGCAAATGCGATGGTGCCCTTGAAGTCTCTCTGAGTAACCCGCTGACCCTCGGTGGTATTCCAGTTGTTTGGGTGCCGGTATTTCTTAACACCAAACGCGTTTCGCGGATTTTCCGCTCCAAGTGTACCACGTGCAGGATTTCCCGCACCAAGTGTAGGGACGGCAGGATTTTCCTGCGGGAAATGCGAAAAATGTGGTGAAATTCTCCCGGTGGGGCGGCTTTCCCGCTGAAAACCCCATGGGTGATCTGGTATTCCAGAACCCGTTGGTGGTTGGTATGATCGTGAATGCGACACATGACCAATACCAGGTGTGGGGTGTTGGCTCATTTATTGCACAAGGTTGTAATTTAAAATTTTTTGGTGAATACACTAATTTAGAGCGGTGGTTCAATTACCTCATCGGAAATGAGCTGTGAAAAGTGGGTTTCTGGTGTGGGCAAAAGCAAAGGTGGTACAATTCACGTTTTCACGGGTGATTGTACCAAATTCTCGGTGGATGTAGGGATTCCTACTCCAGAAAAGGTAATTTGAGAACACGATTCCGGGAAATTTGTAATACCAACCGCAGCGCTTACCGCGGTCGGTAGTGTTACAACTGGTACCGCAGTGGACATTTTATCCAAACTCGCGGACAAATCATGTACCGTTTTTTCCAAATGTTCCACCAACTGGAGGTCGCCGCAAATACGGTCAACCTCCGTCTCCAAATGCCTAATGTGTTTGCGGTAACGGGAAAAATCTTCCAAGTGTAGCAACTTTTCAGAAACCAAGTGTAATTCTTGGGCAAGTTATCCGTGGCACTCGTCCACATTCCGGAGTTGACCTGCAAGCGCTTTTACCGCATTTGAAATTATTTTCAATCGAAACAATTTACAATTGGTGGGGTGGCTTGGTGGGGGTTGTCGCGGTGGTGCGCGAATTTTCCATGGTTGGCTTTTCCAACAACGCAGAAATTCGTCCATCCAACCATGAAACCTCATCTTGCATGGAGCGGGCATTCTGATTCACAGATTCCTCAAGCTGAATCAAACTCGTGCAAAGTGCTTGCAAGGTTTCCTTCCTTTCAAGGATGTCCGAGCACGTGAAAGATTGGGAAGTGAACAAATTTTCTCTAATGTTGTGGACAAGAAGGTACAACGGGTTTTTAATTCCCCAATAGCGGCTTGAATACCACTAATGTCGGGAATTAGCTTGGAATGTGCGGAAACATGCTCCTGAAAACCGACAACGGTGGCATTAATACCGCCAATGTCCGTTTGCATTTGTTGTTGCACGAAATCCAACCGTTTTGCGCAATCGGCAACGTTCGCGTTCAAGGAGGTTAATCCATCCTGATTTGCGGCACAATGGCAGAATTTCTGCTCCAAGTGTAAGATGCGTCCCTCCAAAATCTGAATTTGCGTACGGGGTACAAAATGTTCTTGCACTTTCGCCTGAAAATGCTTTGTTCCCACCTATAAAGAGCCAATTTGTTTCAAAACGGCTTTTCGGCAAAACGGCAAAAAAGCCGTTTTGCCGTTGGCAAAACGGCGAAAAAGCCGTTACGCTGCTGGCAAAGCGGCAAAAAAGCCGTTTCGCCGCCACCAAAACGGCGAAAAAGCCGTTTTGCCAGCCAAATGTAAGAAAAATGGCAAAAAAACCGAAAAGCCAAAATGAAACACATACGGGTGGGAACATTCAAATGCTTGATTTCCGAGCAAAGTTGCAACATCCGTCGTTGGGCTTCTTGGAAAGAAGTGGTGGGTGTGGCAAAATGTTCAACCGCGACAAAGTTACCGCTTTCCTGCATTTTGGGGGTGGCATTTTGCGCGTGTAACTGTTGCTGCAACTGCGGTAGCATTTTTTGAAAACGATTCCACTTTGACAAAAAGATGGCTCATACCATCTTGCACATGCAGAAACTTGGAATCATCCGCGTTTCCGCTTCATGCAGTGTTTCACTGATTCGTTGGAAATTTTGTGGAAGTTGGATGCGCAAATACTGTCAAAACTTTCTCGAAAATGCTGAAGGTCTTTCCCCACATTTTAAAAATTGTGTTGGCAATATTTGCCGATTTCCTGCAAAGAACTCCAACAACTTTCGAGTTTGGTGTTGACAACCCCTTGATTTTGCCCATCAAACTGCAACACTTTGTTGAGCACGGTTGCGCATTCTGCAACACATTGGTGGACATGCAAAATTTGTTTGCTAAGCGGATGATCCGCTGGAAGTTGACCAAGAATTTGGAAAACATCACCGGGGGTGAGGTTATCCCTCAAATAATCACCATAGTCCTCCACAACGGAAACGGCACCAGAGATTTTCGGTACCACCAGACGCATATCTGGATTCCATGGCAATGCAGGGGAAACCGCAGTTTCCGCGGGTAATCCCGGCAATGCGCGAAATGGTGTGGGGGGTGGTAAATGAGGGTGGGGGTTCGAAAAAACATGGTGTTTCCACCGAGTTGCACTCCAAAAAGCCCAACGGTGCTTCCGCCGGGGGTCTTCTGGGTGTAAACAGAGCAAAGGGCAAATACCCCTCACTTTGTTGATGGGGAACCAAGTGTAAAGGCAAACGGGGTTCATCCCCATTATCCCTGTGATCCAAATGGGCTGAGGCAAGGGGCTTATCCCCTCACCGCATCAATAATGGGTGAACCGTGATGGAGGTAGGCATTTTGCCACCCACATCCTGCACAATCAATGACAATGATGATGAATAGGGCAGCAATAAAGGCGTTTCGCCTTGAGACAATGACAATGGATGTGATGTGTCTTCTTGTTGCCTGGGGGGTCGGGAATTGGAACTTGTTTCCATCGAACCATTCTAATCCCTGCCATCTTCTTCAAGATTGTTCAATGAATTCATTAACTATTCATAGTCAAATTTGTGGTTGGGGGTTGTGCTCTGCATCCTGTGAGATGGGTAAAAAGGCAAAAAACCAAAAACTCCTTCAAACCCTGTGACTTGGTGGATGACGTACTTTTACGTGATCACAATTAAGGTCACCCTGGGGCCCCCAAACTTCGTTCTTAGGTGAGTCACAAGTACTTTACAACCCTGTGTGTACCAGGCACGTCCCAGCTCTGTAGGATATCTGCAGAGTGGGTTCAGTGACGATCGCACCACTGTGGAAACTAACAGTTGGTAAGATCGTGGCAGACCCTTCTGGGATCTGCTCCTGGACACTTCAACACTTTTCTCTCCTTCCCCCACAGGTGGTATTCTTTACTGTCAAGCTTCACAAGAGAAAAACCCTCGAAACAACTGAAATTCACTTCAGAGGAAACTTCTGAAGGCTTTGTCTTGTGCTTTGCCTCTTGGGGAATTGGGAACAAAGGGGGAAAACCACTTTTTGTTACTCAAAAGACTTTTCCCAACCATAAGTAGGTTGCGCACCAAGGCGAAAGCGAACGGCTTTTCAGGAAGTCACAAAAAGGGGAAAGGGGAAAGCTTTGGACGTACACTTGGTAGCAGATTTAGGCAACGATCCCACACAGACGTTCCACACAGAGAAACTCGGTGGCTGACTGGTGGTGAGAATCGTACTGAGCCGTGAAACACAGTGAAAGTAATGTTCCTGGCTCCTAGCCAACCTTTAAGCAGGGATATAGATCTCGGGAGGCTCTGTTCGGTAATCGCCGATACAACCTTTCTGGTCCCTGTTTCTATGCTTATTTCAGTGGATTTGTGACCAGTATCATTCTGAAAAACGAAAGGTGAAGGCGATAAGGTATAATTATCAAACAAGTCACCATCATGCAGTCTTTGTACGACATCATTGTAAAATCATCCTTGAAATATTCCCATTCACGAAAAAAGGGGGAATGGGCATTCTGTTCGTGTGACGCGGCGGAGGCCCGGCATTCTGCCGCGTTGTCGTTTTCCCCGTACGGGGGCCGCCAAATCTGTGAAACAGGAAAATTATCAATTAACGCGACTTCAGTGGAACGTGGCATCACCCTCGTCAGGGTTATCAGGGTAATGCCAGGGTGCACGGGAGAGTGTGTCTTCGACTTTTTGAGTATGAACTTGTGTGTAAACTAACACCAGGTTTAATTGACTCAAATTCGTGCCAACGGAACTTTCTGCCAACTGGAGGCATGACTTTGTTAAGGTCTTCGGTACACCAGTGTTGGAGAGACTCGTGGTCTGTCAACACTAGTATTTGTCGAAGTGAACTGGCGACCCAAATACGGAATTTTTTTTGGATAAGGACAATGGCATTCGTCTCCTTTTCTCGTATGCTCCATTTGACTTGTCATTTTCCGTCTTCACCTTGTAGCCTTCTGCTGAAGAATTCTACAGGGCATAACTCATTGGACGAGTTATGTTGAATCAACTCTCCGCTGACAGCATAGTCACTGCTGTCGACTTCCAGTACATATGGTTTGTACGTGTCAGCAATGTCAAGTACAGCATTTTCCAACATCAGTTGTTTGACTGTCGTAGGCGATTCTCGCATGGCAACATCCATTGTATCTTAATATTGTCAGGTGCGCGATGTTGATGATGGCGCGTCAGTGGTACCGCGTTTTCGTGAAATCCTTCATGTAAATCACGTAGTGCTGCGTTAAACCCGAAAAATCCTTTTGCATGTGTGGTTGTTTTGATGTTTTCAGGTACCCACTTCTTATTGGTTTCAAGTTTGCTTGGAGATGCTCTCCTTTGTCCGTTGTTAAGAATGTTTCCACAAAATTTTTTTGTTTCGCGAAACAAGTGCATTTTTGCGCCTTTGTCGAAAACCAATTTTTTTGAAACGTTGTCAGTACGGATAGCACATCTCGTTAGTGAATATCAAGGATATCACTACCCGAATTTCGAAGTGGAGAGGGTGTGCCAATCAGCACGTCATCAATATACCATTGTAAACGGTAGGTCTCGTAGAATCCATTGTATCATTCTTTAGAACACGGCCGGTCCATTCTTTACACCCATTGGAAACACCGTCCATTGGTAAACTCCGGAGGTTACAAATGCGGTGTACGGTGAGTCAGGGTGTAAGTGCATCCTGACGGTCATGGTGAAAACCATCCTCTAAGTCGAAAATCGACCAGAGTCGGTTTTATGCCTGTTTTGTAACCAAATCTCTGATGAGTGGTAACAGGAAATGGATCGTCGTTTGTATGTGAGTTCAAGAATCGTTATTCAGCACAAGTCTCCACTTCTTCTGTCCGGAAGCATCCGGAGGCTTGGGTATCACAAAAGCTTGTGAGGTCCAATCGCTTTTGGAGGGTATGATCCTTTTGCATTCAATTTGGATCATTTTGTGGAGAGCTTGTTCTCTTTCGCCTGAACAGCGAAAGAATTTCCGGTGCATTGGCTGTGCATCTTCTTTGAGTTCGATTTTACAGACACCAAAAGGTCAGCAAATTGCAGGATCTATGGTCATGTGCATAGATAGCATGACACCGCAAAACTCTTCAAGCCAAGGGGGTGTATTTCAGTAAATCCCACCACTGAAAAGTGACACACGTCAGTTTTTGGAACCATCCCGCTTCGGGATTTATAAGTGTGAACAGCACCACTACCACTTCCTTGATCCCGAAGGATCTTGTCAACAACAAGAGGGATAAGTTTCAGAG
The DNA here is from genome assembly GCA_900893395.1 of Euglena gracilis. NCBI lineage: Eukaryota > Euglenozoa > Euglenophyceae > Euglenales > Euglenaceae > Euglena > Euglena gracilis. The sequence continues at coordinate 20,451 of CAAHFI010706965.1, forward strand.
GTAGGTGTAGCCACAGGATAACATAACCCCAAAAAATTTAACAAACACAGTTGTATGGCTTGACCAGTAGTTGTGAAAACGAGAATGTGCTTTAAAAGAGAATGCATCAATGTTCAATTGTTGTGAAATCGCGATTCGCGCAATTTTGGAAAAGCAGTGAAGGGCTGAAACACAGACTACCGAGCCACATTGGTAGCGTGGTGTGTCCGAAGACACTTCATCGGGCATTGTACCAAGTGTACCAAGTGTATTGTGAAAAGTACAATTATTGTTGGCATTCTGGCATTTGGAACCAGGGGCAGTGGAGGGTTGACATTCTGCCATTCGGGGTCAGAGAGATTGGATTTCTGCCATTGGAGGTTGGGATGCGCGATTCTCGTGATTTTTAATAGGGACGCGATTTCTCGTTTGTCCATGTGTGTTGTACTTCAACACACAACGGGTAACAACCTTGTGTGTTGTGGTCTCGTTCAGCTGTTAGGGTAAACTGGGTACCGGTTCCGGTTCCAAATGTGCTCTGGTTGTTGAGTAAATTGAATAGTTTGGAATGTGCAACGATTCAACCACAATCAAATTCAGGTTGTGTGAAAATTTTCCGACAATGTGCGCATTGGAAGGAAGTGTATGTCTGGTCGTGTATGTAAGTCATGCGTATTTTGTGTACGGGGGTGTTGACAGTTGTAGCTGCTGGGATCTGTACAGGGGTGTTCGATACACCTGGTGCAAAACATAAAATTTGTGCGGCTGGGCTGCTACTTGACACCGAAATTTTTCAGGCCTTTGCGCTTTCACCTTGGTACCCAGTGAAACGTGGGGGGTTAAGCTACTCGCTTTCCCTACCGCATGGGGAATGTGAGGTAAAAGTGTAGCGGGTAGGGGGCAAGCTTTCTCTTTACCCCTGGTGTAGGAAGCAGTATTTTCGGTTGTAGAAAACGTTGTGGCAAGGCGGGTGGACATCTGGGAAGACGCACTTGGGGACTCATTAGGTGGTGTGGGTTGTGTGCGTGAAGTAGTGCACAAACCGAGGGAGAGGCAGTCCACAACTGGGTGGATCTGACACAAGAATGGAAAACCCAAAATGACCTCAGATCCGCAGATCCACGATTCGTAACTCCAAGTACCCAGAAAATTCTGTATGTATGGGGGTTGTGAGTGGTTCTTGGGGATGATGGGGAGGAGTACGTCAAAAAAGCATCCCAAGTCACCACCGCACACGGGGCTATTGTCAGCGGTCATAATTTTAATGGGGTGCTTGTCTTTAACCAGAAGACCAGAAGGGAGTTGAAATCAATCCTGTTCGAAAGAGTAGGGGTATGAGACACCCTGTGTCGACCAAAATTTTGCATTTGGTAGAAACATTTTGTGTTGGGATTTCTGCTTGGACCAAAAGTTCCATTGGGAGTACACAAAGGGCAGGATGCGGCTAAAAATTGTTGACTCTCCAACTCTCCAAAATTGCTGACTTTCCAACAGGATCCCGTTCCTACTTTGCTCAGGTTTCCAAACAGAAATTTGGGGTGTGGGGTGGACAAAAACTCAGGTCAAAAGTTACAGGATTTTTGGAAGGACCTGCATGTCCCTCATATAAATCAAAAAGAGTGGCAGGCTGCAGTGGAAACTGTAAAATCTTTGGCCAAACCAAAGCAAACGATTGTGTTTCATGTGGGCAGCCAGGTGGCGGTCAGTTATTTGACAAAATGTTGAGGCAAAAAGCCACACCTAAATTCCATCATAAAACACCTTCTGTATCATTGCCAAGAAAACCAAATCAATTTGTAGGTGGTTTGGGTACCCACAAAAGAAGAATTGGCAGACTCAGCAAAAGGACCCAGGGGATTATACCCTACACCTGAACATCTTTCACCGAATTTTGCAATTTTTCAGCACGGACATAACCCCAGAGGTGGACGTGTTTTGCACCCCCAGCAACAAAAAATTCCCCAAGTTCGTTTGTCGATACCGCCACCAAGGGGCTTTGCTGGTGGATGCCTTGAAGGCAGATTTGAGGGGTCTCCCCCCAGTTTATAGCAACCCTCCATGGAGCATCATTCCCCAGTGGGTTTAGAGATTAATGTTAAACCCAGACCTGACATGTCTGTTGATCGTACCCCACTGGGCTTCGATATCATGGTGGCGACAATTAATGTCAATCAGGCAGCCAGGCAGCAAAGTTTTGCTGGTACCCCCCCAATGGGGTCTGTTCACCAACTTCTGGGGGGAGGAGTTGCCCCCCCCAAGGTGGAATTTGGCCCGCTTGATTGTGTCAGGCAAACATTACACTCCCAGGAAGTTTCGATCTCCAGTATCGACAATTACATAAAAAATATGGGAAATGTCAAAAGATATGACTCAGCTTTCAGGATATTTGTGGGCCAGTTGTTGCACAAAGGGGTGTCCCTGCAGGACTGCACAGTCCACAGGATGGCTGAAGCAATACTTGATCTTGATGTTCATAGCATCAATACTGCAGAAATGCATATGCAGCAGCCTTATTACTCCCAGGGTTTGGGTCATTGAGGTTTTCCCCTCTTCTGGCACCATTGAAAAGGAAATGGAACTCCAATGTCTGCAAGTATGCCCACTTTTGGGACCGCACTGATTTCCTAGAAAACATCATGGGAAATTCAACAGCACCTCTCTCAGAGCTGTCTGTGAAAGAGCTCAGAAACAGTCTCATCATCTGTTGGAGGCTTTTGGCCCTGCACAGGGGGTTGATCTAGCCAGGACACAGCGAAAAATCAGTTTCGTGGGAGAAAAAAGTTTCATTTTACTGCAAAGGAAATGGTGGAATTTCCCAAGATGGGAGGACGTTTTGAATTTGCTACACACCCCCTTTTTAAGCCCCTGGCATTTATTGCAAGAGAATGTGGAAAGGACTGCCCACATGGTTGGGCACAAACATAATTTGTTATGGTCCTTGGATGGTAAACGACCTTTGACATCAGAAAGAGTGAATTTCCTGACCAAAGAAATTCTGCAAGAGGGGGGGGGGTGGGCACCACCCACTGGAAACCCCACAGCACAAGAGGGGCTGAGGTTTTATGGTGGAAAAATGCTGGTTTGCAAGTGGAGGAAGTCCAGCAATTGGGTCAGTGGAAAAATTTATATGCCTTCCAAGCTCATTATTTGCGACTTGGGGTCGTATCTTCGCCATCTTGGTCCCTTCCACTCCCTTCCTGTGTCGTGGGAGTCCGAGAAAAACTTCCAGGCCCATCCTTGGGCTTATATTTGTCCCTAACCCTTTATCGCCAAACAGTAGGTTGCCGCCTAAGCCGTAACCTCTTTTGCGCGTTTTCGGGTTTTGGGTGACATATTTATACCCTAAGGTAAGTTGGAACCAAGCATGGTTCCTGGTGCCTATCTCACACAGGACTGTGCCTTGCATCCCGACTGGCCTGGTCCAGGAGGGAAATTGGGCATAGATCTGGGAGGGGGAAGTGTACCAGGCTGCCATGATGCCATGGCACTGTGTGCTACAAAGGGCGAATGCCTGTTAACTGGCCTTTGGCAAGGTGCACACAGTACTATGTGATTCGGCACTAACTGGTGACGACGTCCCAGTTAGGGAATTCCCTGCAGAATAAGCAACACTGGCTTCCCACTTAGCTTAAGGTTTTATTCGGTTGGTTTTGTAAGTAGGGTTTCTCTTGAGGGGCGAAGACCCCAATCTTTCCAATTATTTTTGTTCCCTTATAAAAACCCGAAGTGGTCAACAAGAACAACTGAAACGGATTTAGGTCCCTAAACAAAATATCTTCTCCCTTTGCCTTGTGCTCCGCATAAAGGGGTCAAAAGGTTTACAAATTTTATTTTGTTACTCCTGCGCCTTTTTTGATAAAAAGTGAAAAGCGAAAGAGAAAGGGCGGGACGTACACTGATACCCCTGCCAGAACTTCGGCATTTTCACCGACTGAAACGGTCTGACGTATGTCGATTGTTTGGGAACATGTCCAGACGACGTAACGTTCGTGACGCAGTTGAAGGAAGTCTTCAGGCGTATGTATTCGGTGCACCGCTGGGAACACAGTGGAAGCATTACCCCATGCCAGAGAAACTCCAGGCGCACGTTGCGGTACTGTTCACGTGCAAACTGCAAATACACTTGAACAGCATGTATAGCACGCTGTTCAAGGTGCTGCACGTGGACCTCGCGTACCCACAGCGATACAAACTGGAATGCCAGTTGCAAGGAAATACACCTTGTGGACTTCTGGTGTTTCGGAGAACGCGGAAAACTGCCTCCGACTGCCGAGAATGCTGGCAGCCAGCCGACCAGGAGATTTCTCCTGCATCAGTGCCGGAATCCCCAGACTGGAACCCAAGAAAGAAAGTTGCTGAAACAGCACCGGCAGAAAATATTTCTGCCACAACAACTCTGGCACAGGGCGTGGATTACCTACGTCCTGGAGGTATACATCTATTTCCTGGAATTACGGAATCCTGCAAATCCACAGGAAGTGGATACCTTTGGGATACACCGAGGTAGAGTGGCTGGCCAGATGAAGTAGTTCATCCGTGGATGGTTGGCTGACACCTGCACCACATCACACCACACCTGCGGGGTATTCCCCGGGTGGAAATCAACGGGCATGTGATGCGCACATTCCGTGCGAACTGTATGGGGTCGTAATACGGCCCCAAGCCAGGCTTTCCAGGTCAAACTGTGGTTTTCGGGTGGTCATTGTGGCAGGCACCAGCGACCATTTAAGTTATGTGTGGTAAACAAACGGAAAAGTCTCTTTTCCCTGCCTGCTGCCTCCCAGACGTAATCTTAGAGTAAAGTAATCTTACCCCTTCCTCAGCAGCGAGGCATATCGCCCCACTGTCGATCTGCCACCCACGGGCCATTCCCGTGTGGCGGTTGTCGTCTAGCTTGAGCTTGGAGTACTTGAAAAATTCCTTGTACTTTTTTTGCAGGGTGGAGTATTCCTGCAGTGTCTTCTGGCCGCCTGGCACGATTGTGCGAACTGCGCCTTCCGCAGCTTGCCAGAAGGTACCTCGAAGGTAGTTGACGCAGAGCAACGGCACATTCGTCCCATCTCGCTCCGTGTAGTGGAAGTTGTCCTTGTAGGTCCAATTATCCACGTAACCCGGCACCTACCAAGGCACAGTTGGGGACGTATACGTCCTTTTGGAACGATTTCCGATCCACAGGGTTGCATACGTGGACGAGGGGTAATCCCAAGTCAGGTGCACTGTTATACATCTTGTGGAACACAGTGCACAGCCACCAAAAAAGGTCTTCATTTTTCAACGACAATTCATCGCTGAAGTATTGGGCCAAAACGCGTGGCGATCTAGAATTGTAATAATTCAAGGTAACGTCAAAGGACCATCTTCATCTTTGACAGAACATTGGCTCACTCTATCGATTGAGACATTGATTTCTCCACAATTTGTGGTTGATCATCATGTACCTGTCTTTCAGGTCAGGAGTCTCAGGCTCATCCTGAGTGACCACTTCCAGTCAATGACAATTTCGTCTTCCGTGGGTGTTTCAGCCGTGGCGGCGCGGGATTTTTCCTGACCCCTTTACTGAGGTTTCGGCTGTGAGGTTTTCCCATAGCCGGACGACGTTACATGCGTGAATCCTTGTCCCATGGTTGTTCCTCGAGAACAGGATGCGGCACTTTGGATACCAGCACCACCACCGCCGTACGGTGGGGTCTGGTCACCAGTTTTTGGTGTTGGTTTGCAAGGTGCGGCGCCCGGATTTGATTTGGTCGTCACCTTCGGGCTTCCGGTTTCCAGAGCTTCCGAGGGCGTCTTTTGGCGTCGCGCTTGCTTGCCCAGGTGCGTGGTGACGCCTGGTCGTGCCCAGGTCGTGGTTCTTCCGCGGTGTTTTCCCGAGCTGATGGTCGCCCTACACGCTCCTTTGCGGCTTCCGTGGTTTTCCCAGGGGTAGCCGTGGGGGATGGTATGGGTGCAGGTGTGGTTGGCGCGCTTCGTGCTGATTGGGTGTGTGGCGGGGGCATGGACGTCCGGTCAACCTGTTTTTCAGGTGCCGGTGTCCGTGTACCTTGACGCTTCTGTGCTGTGGTTGTGGTTGCGCGCTGAGTTGCGGGTTCATCCCATGCCTCTACTTGTGCTGCCGGTGCTGCTACATGTTCATCCTGTACTTGCACGGCGGGTGTTTCTCCACTGCCATTGCTGTCAGTTCGCCTTCCTTCCGTGTCGCTTCGACACCGGCAGTGTCGCTGCCTTTGAAGGAGTTTCATCCTCCACCATGGCGGTAGTGTCAGGTGTTTCTTCCGCCTGCTGGGCAGATTCCGCCGCAGCTGTGGAAGAAGTGGCCACTGTACCACGTGGAGTGACAACTGCTGTCAGTGAACGCAATACACCAAGCACGCGTCTTCCCAGCGCTGTGTGCCGCTCCGGCCCTTCAGCCGAAGTCGTCTCATCCGCTGGCTCCTCCGTGGACGGGGTTTCCCCGGAAACAGGGAGCTTGAGGCGTAATACCTCAGCCGTTTTGTTGTACCGTATCTCCTGACGGCTTTTCTCGTGGAGGGGTCGGCACACCTGGCGTCCTCAGTGAAGTGGGTGGAGTTGGTACACGTGCCCTCTCACCTGTCAGTGATTCTGGGCGCTGGGCAGTTTCCGCCACCGTGTCCAGCATCACGACAGACGGGCTACAGGTTTCCCGTGGGAGTTTTGCTGGCAGGTGTTCATCCTGGGCCATTGGAGCTGTTTCCTCTTCCTCCTCCGCTTCCGGAGGGGATTCGTTTGTGTGTAACTGTGCTGCAGAACGCGAGTCATTCTCGCTTCTGTAGCACTCCCGTGCGTCTGACAAGCGGTAAAAGTCAATGCTTTCACTCCTGTCAAAGTTGAGGTATGGCGGTGGCCATGACGGTCTTACCCAGCTTCTGGGTAAAGGCTCTGGCTCGCCCTCGTCGGTGATGCAGAGGTCTTCCCACTGCGCCCGACAGTTTTCAGCCATGCTGTATTCGTCTGTATATTCCAGGTAGGCAGGCAACGTCAGAGCATAACGAGGGTGGCTTACCTCATGTGCCACCAAAAAGGTTCGAAATACTCATAGTTCAGGATAGTCCCGAGCTGGGTTTCGATGTGCTCCTGGAGGACTAAATGGGCTTCCTGCCAGTCCGGCTGCAGGTTCATCCTGCGTCGGTCTGGCTCATTCGGTCTGGCCTTGCTCAGAAAATACTGGGAGCAGCTGCAGTGGTTCGTTGCGGAAAGAGCGAGTGTAACGAAGCACGCAGTCACCTACGGATGGGTTCAGGACTGGATGAAACCTGACTTCGTATACGAATCGCCAGAAACCTGGCTCGCGGACAGGCCACCACCACAGCTATTCCAAATGGTCCTGGTGGAAGACCCCCTGGACTACCGCCATGATAACTTGCGGTTGGAAAGGATACAACGTCGAAACGGCATGACCAGCTCCATGTAAGGTCAGCGCCTTAATAGAGCCTGGATACCCCTGGAGAATCATACACTGGTAGTGGAAACCGCCAAACAGCCCTGGGATGAACCCGGGTCTGTCACCACACACGTGCTCTGGATGGAAGATCCAAGAGCCCCCCAAACCGTCACCACAACTTGCCGTGCGGACGAAACCGTCTACAGGAGGTAAGCGCCTCTTATCACGTCGTGAACGAGCTGCTGCTGTGAACACCTTGGCAGCAGAGAAACCTGGCAAGCCTCTAAGCGACACACAGCTCACAGCGCGCACGCCGTAATAATAGTCCAAATTGTGACTTTTCGGCCATAGGGCCCCTTAAGGCTGCCAGACA